>CM067552.1:40288548-40471048 GCA_034509755.1 Anisodus tanguticus
TTTCAAGTTAATGTCCTAACACTTACTAAAAGAGAGAAATATTAGCATAGTTTTTTAGCAGTAAATTGACACCTAACTCAAATATAACTAGTTGTATGTTTTTATCCTTAAGGATAGGCAAAGACCTTCATTAACTTGGTTAAGCTTTTCTCCAGAACTTTGGGTTTTAACTCAAATCCTCAAACTTTGGCTATTGAGAATACATATCTGGAATAACCTCAAAACTTCTAACTCCTTTATAGAGAACTCTGTGTCACATCACTCCAATATTTATATATTTTAGTGAGATAAAAAAAAGGCATTTCGGTGCATTAAGTTTCCGCTATACGCGAAGTCTGGGGAAGGGTCGGACCATAAGGGTCTATTGTATGCAGTCTTACCCAACATTTCTGTAAGAAATTGTTTCCACGATTTAAACTTTGACCTCTTGATCACATGACAACAACTTTATCAATTACTCTACGACCCCTTCATATATTTTAGTGTAGATGTGAAGTAAAATATGGAAAAGGAGCTACCAATATTGGCTTAGATGGAATTGAAGTAACCAACAAGCACTGTTGTACTCATAATTTTTTGTAAGCGATATCTTCATTTAATGAAGTGAAGAAAGATTAAAAATTCTCGTAATCTTAAGCAAATATACAAACCAAACCAATAAAGTTACTTTGTGTGTCTCTATATGGTCTCTATGTGTTCTAATCACTATTTGCTTATTAAGAAAAAGAGGCATCGTAAAGATTTAGAACACTAATTAGATATCCATGAAAATTTAATTCCATCCCATCTGTTGAAATAAATTTTCTACTACTACATGTTAGTTAACAAAAATGAACATTCTTTTCTAGAAATTAATTTGTGGTAAATACATCGATACAGAGCTTGACATTGTAATATTTTGATCATTGCAACTCCAAATTTGGATATTAAATAATTTACAACACAAATACAGAATACATCATTTGATATGAGAAATCAATAAGTTTATTACTATACTTGGAGATTGAAACATTTGCTTATCATTCATTGCTCTTAAGTCTCAACTCTACCTAACATTATAAATTGAGTCTCCATTAACACAAGAAAAAAAAATTAAATAGAATAAAAAGAAAATAAGAACATAATGTCTTTCTCAGTTTCTCATTTCTTCATACTCAGCCTTCTATTAATTTCTTTTACTGTCTCAGTGACCTTATTTAATTATGAAGTTAGTATCACCCATACAACCCCATTTTTAGTCGATACAAATTGCATTGTAGGAGGGGAAAATGTTGGCTCTCACATATGCTCGGATTCTCCAAAAATATACTACTGTTGAAGGATCCGACACTCATCCGTCAACATTTTCGAAGATTCTGAAAATTATAGGCTCTCACCCAGTGCGCTTCAAAGAAGATTACAATATCAATATTCCAATAGTTGTCAAAGGAGATAACACAATTGTATGTGACATTACTATGCATAGTCAAGATAAAATTTCCATGCTTGTTTCCACATTGACTATGCATAGTAGTGTCACATGCAATTGTGTTATCTCCTTTGACAACTATTAGACTTATATATGGAGTTGACAAGCTCATCTTGTATGGGGAAAATATCAAATAAAACATTGATAATATTTTAGTATGGTCCCTACGTTGTGGGATTTCAATGGGTATGTTGTTATTGTTGTAATATTTTAGTATGGGTAGAGTGTCACATATCAGACCAAAAAATGAGATGTGTTATCTGTTTTTGAGGTTGAGTAACGTCTTATTTATTTTCATTTTAAAAAAGCCTGAATATCTAAATCATTCAGATCTTAACCCATTAAGTACATTTATATTTTTCTTTAGAATATTTACGTCGAGTGTCAGTCGGCCCAATACTCTAACAAAAATGGGCCTATATTGTTTATCCTTCCCTGGAATAATTAACCCATGTATATATTTTAAACGATTTAAGTAATGTATGCTATCGGTGTAAATATTTTATACACCATCAGGACGTCTTTTATATATGGTAGCATGTAACATCTCTTATTTTTAAAATTTCACATCTTACAATTTAAGAATTCTTATCTGCAGATATCTTTTGAATAATCTGATATTGTAAGAAATTTTTTACACCAATGACGTATAAAACTTAAACTCTATAAACACAGTGAAGATGCCATTGTCCAAGCAATGGTTTTATAGTTTTTCAACATCTAATATAAGCAATCCTTAAATCTGGTGAGGTTCTATATTTTCTTAAAGGAGCAACTTTTAAGAATTTAACATTAATATGCATAAAAATACGACAATTGGTATGTAGTTTATATTTGTCCAATTGTAAAATTTCATTTCTATTAAAGCAAGGAAGATGAAAAGGGAGAAATTCCTAGTCCAAGCCCAGCACTAAATTCCATAAAGATAATAAATGAAAAAACCTTTTCATTTGTGAGCACAAAGTACTTAAGGCTCGTTTGGTTTGGTCGGAGAACAAGATGTCCTGTTTATCCCACCCTCGATATGGGATAAAAATAACACTCTACAATTTCGGGAATAACTATTCCGGTATTAGTTATTCAAAAATTTTATCGCAATCAAACGTGAGATAAACTCATCCCAAATTTAATTTCGAAATTAATTATCCATCATCTCTCGTACCAAACAAGTCTTAAAGGTCTGTGCCATAAAAAAGGTGCATAAAATTTACTCTAGAATCTAGATAAGTATTCAACGCACATGTTAATGTAAACTGGTAAGTGGTAAACATACACTTACCAATTAGTCTTGGCAACTAAGTTAAAGTGCAAAGTAGTTGTGACATACGAATTTAAGGAGTCTTTTTCAAATACAGCAAAAACACAAGTTCCAACACTTTTGACATTATGAATGTAGATTACAAACTAGCCAGATTTATCCCTTTGTTTCTCATCACAAATACTAGGCAAACTACTTTATTAACAAAGAGATAATGGCATCAACTGGCAAACGTGAAAGCAAAATGATTAATGGCACTGTTCTGCTTACGAAAAAGACACGTTTGGACCTTGGTTCATCTGAAGTAGCTGCTGAGCATCAAGCTTATGAAATTCTTGGCCACAAGGTCATCCTACAGTTAATTAGTTCTGTCCATGGAGATCCAGGTATCAACTCTTTAGTTTTCCATATTTGGAATTACAGTCACACCTCTCTATAATAACATCATTTGTTGCGATAATATTTGGTTGCTCTAGCGAAATATTGTTATAGAGAACATATAATGATATTGTAAGACTTTGAAAATATTTTTCTCAATGTATTCATCCTAAAAGAGAACAATATATACATTTAATTGAGAAGAGTAAATCATGTCTAATCTTCCTAATTAATCCCTAATAATCTTCTACCTAATTAACATAATTTTCCTAATTAACATTTTACTACTTACCATATATAAAATGATACTACATTAATACATAATAATATTATTTAATAATATTCTAACACTCTCCCGCAATCGAAGCTGGAGGGCGGTGAATGCCGAGACTGTCCCTAAATTCTTCAAATAATATCAGCGGAAGTCCTTTTGTGAAGATATCTGTGATTTGATGATGCGTTGGGACATGTAGCACTCGCACTTGTCCGCGAGCCACCTTCTCACGTACAAAATGAATATCTAACTCAATATGTTTAGTGCGTTGATGGTGGATTGGATTTTCTGAGAGATAGATTGCACTAACATTATCACAGTATACTATTGTTGCTGTCGGAATTGGGCAATGAAGTTCAAGTGACAGGTTCCTAATCCAACATGAGTCAGATACAACATTGGTCACAGCACAATATTCTGCTTCAGCACTTGAGCGTGATACCGTGGCTTGCCTTTTTGAAGACCATGGGATTAAATTGTCACCAAGTAAGACGCAATACCCGGAGGTGGTTCGTCTTTTGTCCGGATATCCTGCCCAGTCTGCATCAGTGTAAGTGACAAGTTTGGAAACAGAGGACGGGTATAGAATTCATACTCCAGAGTGCCTTGAATATATTGCACAAGCTGAAATTTAAGGCCCATGGATCATTATGGGAAATTATAATGCTATCACTGAGGTTGCTGACAGTTTATGGGGCAGATGTTCAAGAGAATGAAGTTAGGGATTTCAGGTGCTTTATCCAAAATACTGGGGTGTGAGTTCACATGGACTAAACTCAAATTGGATAATGAATATAGATGCAACTATTGTGACTGCTATGGCACCTCTGTTCTCAAATCACTCTCCACTCAGCCTATTCATTACAGAGTAGAAAATATGTCATCACAGATCTTTTAAGTCCTACAACTATATGGCTGAGCATAAAGGTTTTAAGGAAGCTGTTAGTTGGTGCTGGACCAAACACCTTCCTAGCCCCTCTCTTGGTATGAAAACATTGAGGCAAAAAGAGTTTCAGGGTGTAGAGAAAATGGTTTAAAATGCAAGAAGGAAGCTCACTGATATACAACTTCTTATAGCAGATGGCAAGCACCAGGACTTAGTAACTGAGGAGAAATTACTGAGATAATTTTGAGAAGTGGGTAAACAATGAGGACAGTATATGGAGGCAAAATTCCAGAGTTCAATGGCTGAAACTGAGGGATTCAAACTAAATCTAGAAACCTAGTGTATACTGATAAAGAGATTTTAAAAAAATCTATACTTTTTTATGGGGTGTTGGTGAGTTCTAGAGTTAGTTCTTTACCAGTACTAGATCCAGGGGTCATGCAAAGGGGGAATATTCTTGATAGAACAAACCAGCTGCAATTGATCAAACCTATAACTGCAGAGGAGGTTGCACAAGCCCTAGCTAAGATAGATGATGGCAAAGCACCTAGACATGATGGTTTCAATGCTTATTTCTTCAAGAAGTCATGGGTGATCGCTGGTTTTAGGATCATATACTGCCAACTGAAGTTAACTGTACTAGTGTCACCTTAATTCCAAAAGTAAAGAACCCATTGTCTGTTAAGAAATATAGGCCTATCTCCTGTTGTATTGTGCTATACAAGCTTATATCCAAAATTCTCACCAAGAGACTACAATGTGCCATGGAGAAACTAGTGGAGAATAAACAAACTGCCTTTGTTCCTGGGAGGTTAATCAGTGACAACATTATATTAAGTCATGAGCTGATAAATAGATATGGGAGGAAGACTATCTCACCTAGGTGTATGTTAAAGATAGATATGAAAAAAGCCTATGACTCAGTTGAGTGGCCTTTTTTAGAACAGATCCTCATTAGTCTAAACTTCCCTGATAAGTTTGTCAAGTGGATAATGGTTTGTGTCTCTACTGTTACATATGTTACTGTGATCAATGGGAAATTGTGTAAAGATTTTCATGTTGTGAGAAATTATGGGAGAAAATATATTATTGAATTGAAAATATTTGCAAGCTGATCACTCGACTTTACAAATTTAGTAACAATATCTCCGGAGAGAATCTTTTCCCTGACAAAGTGATAGTCAATCTCAATGTGCTTAGTCCTCTCATGAAATATCGGATTTGATGCGATATGAAGGGCCGCTTTGTTATCACATACAAGTTCCATTTGACTGATTTCTCCAAATTTTAGTTCTCTGAGCAACTGCTTAATCCAAACTAGCTCACAAGTTGCTACAACCATTGCTCGATACTCTGATTCAGCACTAGATCGATCAACGACACTCTGTTTCTTACTCTTCCAGGACACCAAATTACCTCCTATTAACACACAATATCTGGATGTAGAACGTCTATCAGAGGGTGATCCTGCATAATCAACGTTTGTATATCCAACGATCTGCTCATGGCCTCTATCTTCAAAAACTAGTACTTTACTTGAAGCTGACTTAATATATCGCAGAATGCAGATAACTGCATCCCAATGACTATCACAGGGAGAATCCATAAACTGACTTACAACACTCACAACACTCACAGGAAATGAAATGTCAGGTCTAGTTACTGAGATAATTCAACTTACCAACCAACCACCTATATCTTCCAGGATCACTAAGTAGCTCCCCCTATCCTGGCAAGAGTTTAGCATTCGGATCCATAGGAGTGTTAATAGGTTTACAACCCATCATTCCTGTCTCTTCAAGAATGTCTAAGGCATACTTGCATTGCAAAATAACAATACCTGGCGTGGATTGGGCAACCTCAATACCTAGAAAATACTTCTGCCTGTCGAGATCCTTAGTCTGGAAATGCTGAAAGAGATGTTGCTTTAAATTAGTGATACCATCTTGATCATTGCCAGTTATAATGATATCGTCAACATAAACCACCAAATACTCGTATCTGGAGAAGAATGTCGATAAAACACAGAATGATCTGCTTAACTGTGGGTCATACCAAACTCATAAATTACTGTGCTGAATTTACCAAACTAGGCTCGTGGAGACTGTTTTAGATCATAAAGTGACTGACGCAATCGATACACCAGATGATTAGACTCCCCCTGAGCAATAAAACCGATTGGTTGCTCCATATAAACTCTCCTGAAGATCACCATGGAAAAAAACATTATTAATGTCCAACTGATAAAAAAGCCAATGACGGACATCCATGGATAGAAAAAGATGACAAATGCTATTTTAGCCACAGGAGAGAAAGTATCACTGTAATCAAGCCCAAATATCTGTGTATACCCCTTCGCAACAAGGCGGGCCTTAAGCCGATCAACTTGGCCGTCTGGACCAATTTTGACTGCATAAACCCAATGACAACCAACAATAGATTTACCTGAAGGGAGAGGAACAAGCTCCAAAGTACCAGTCGTGTGTAAAGCAGACATCTCATCAATCATAGCGTGTCGCCATCTAGGATGAGAAAGGGCTTCACATGTAGACTTAAGAATTGGGACAGAGGACAATGATGATACAAAGGCATAATGAGATGATAATAGATAATGATAACTTAAAAAGGTATAATGTGTGTTAGTATTACGAGTGGACATGTTACCTTTCCAAAGTGCAATCGGCTGATCAGGAGGAGACAAGTCCACAGTAGGCGTTGGGTCTGACACATGACATGAATCATCTAGGCCTGATATGGGGTCTGATGCTGGACGCGGTCGACGATGATAAGTCAGAAGTGGTGGCATTGTAACTAGAGATGTAGAAGTAACTGTAGATTCCTCAAAGGTCGGTGTAGGTAAAACCTGAGGTATAGGTAAGACCTCAAAGATATCAGGATGATCAGAAGGAGACCTAAAGTAAGGTTGAGACTAAAAAAATATGACATCGGCAGACATAAGATATCGACGGAGATCAGGTGAGAAGCAACGATACCCCTTTTGAACTTGAGAATAACCAAGAAAGACACATTTAAGAGAGCGAGGGGCTAATTTATCTATTCTCGGAGCTAGATTATGCACAAAACATATGCTCTGAAAAACAAGAGGAGGAAGAGAGTATAGAGATGACCGAGGATATAATATGGAATCTGATTCTGAATAGATGATGAGGGCCTTCGATTAATTAGATGGCAAGTTATGAGGACTGCATCGCCCCAAAAGCACAACAGAACATGAGATTCAATGAGAAGAGTGTGAGCAGTCTCAATGAGATGCCTATTCTTCCGTTCTGCTACCCCATTCTGCCGAGGGGTGTACGGACAAGATGTTTGATGAATAATTCTTTGGTGAGTTATAAACTGCTGAAACTGGGAGGATTTGTATTCTAAGGCATTATCACTGCGAAAAGTATGAATAGAAACATCAAATTGATTATGTATTTCAGCACAAAAACTCTTGAATTTAGAGAATAACTCATAATGATCTTTCATAAAGAATATCCAAGTACATTTGGAAAAATCGTCAATGAAACTAACAAAATAATGAAATCCTAAAGGTGAACTAACTCTACTAGGACCCCAAATATCAGAATGAACTATTGAAAAAATAGACTCGACACGACTCTCAGCACTATGTGGAAATGTAGTGCGAGTGTGTTTCCCAAGTTGACATGACTCACAATTTAATTTAGACAGACTAGACAAACTAGGCACCATCTTTTGTAGCTTGGACAAACTCGGATGTCACAATCGTTTATGGATTAAGTCTGGAGGATCTGTAATAAAGCATGCTGTGGAGGAATTAGGAGAGGTAAAATAGTAGAGACCTTATGATTTATATCCTGCACCAATCATATGTCCCGTATTGCGGTCCTGCATAACAAAAGAATCATCAAGAAATATTATGGCACAATTTAGGGCACGTGTCAAACGATTGACAAATGCAAGATTAAAGGGACAATCAGGGACATAAAGAACGGAGTTTAGAGTGACAGAGGATATGACATTAGTTTGTCCAGCCCCTTTTAGTTTTGTTTGGATCCCATTGGCTAAAGTAACTGGAGGAATGGACTGTGAATAAATAATATTTCACAAAAGTTATTTGTTACCAGAAATATGATAAGAAGCACCTGAGTCAACGACCCACGATGGACGGATACTAGACTGTGAAACACAAATGAAGGAATTACCAGCAACAGAAGTATTAGGCTGAGAATCTGTGGCTACTTGTGGAGATGTCTGCTTACTTGCTCGATACTGAAGGTACTCATTGTATTCTCTTTCAGATAAAAGCCTCGAATTTCCTGTAGCATCAATCTGAGCAACATGAGCATTATTTGGTGGTTGACCATGCAGAACACGACATACATCACGAGTGTGTCCAAACTTATGACAATGACTGCACTAAACATCATTGGGTAGTGGACCATGTAGAGCACGACATACCTCGTGAGTGCGTCCAAACTTATAACAATAACTACACTTAGTTCGAGATTTTCCAAAATGACCTATTCCTCGTCGATTATCCATAGACTAAGATGTTCGATTCTCTATAGTTTGAGATGCGAGAACAGATGAGTAAACGGTTGGTGATGGAGCCACTGTGTGATTAGGAGGTGCAGCAAGACAAAGCAAATGAGAAAATAGTTCATTAGTTGTAGGAACTGTAGGACTAGCCAAAATCTAATCACGCACCGAATCAAGGTCAGTAGGAAGTCCAATAAGTGTAAGAACTAGAAATAATGTCTTTGCTTTTGTTATTTTTCAACATTTGTAGTGATTGGCATCAACTGTTCGAATTCCTCCATGACTGCATGTACATGTCCCAAGTAAGTAGACATATATGATTCTTGTTTCTTTAAGTTGGTCATCTGAGATATCACATCATAAAATCGAGTGTCATTAGTGTATAAAGCGCGAGCCTTTTCCCAAACTGAATAACATGTCTGGAAGCAACGAAACAAGGGCATCAACTTGGGATCAATAGATCGCCACAGGAGACTACATGATTGAGCAACGCTCGCATATTCGATTAAAGAAAGGGAAGCGGAAGTTTGGCTGCTATCAACCTTCTCCCAATGTGCTTTGGTCTTTTTTGTCTCACTGACCTCTTTTTTTTCATTAATCACAAATAGTCTTTTGCTTTAAGTGATCTTGAAAACCTTGACCCTTGCACCACAACTCAACTGATGAAGCCTAAGCTAAATGTTTGAACTTTCCATTAATGGTTTGGAAGTAATCATAAGGTTTGAAGTTCTAATTCCCGTATTTTTGGGATTAAAAACATCAAATCCGAGAGACATAGTTTAAAAACTTAAAGAAAAATTGAGCAAAAGAAAAGCACGAAGCTTTGGCTTTAAGAGGGACTCCTGGGGTGATGAAACATGGTTGAAGACGCCAGAACAGTACCCTGAAGGTGGTGGAGCAGTGGAAAAAATGCCGAAACAGTACCCGGAAGTTGGAGCAGTCGCCGAAAAACTCGCCAAAAAAGTGAAAAGTGATCGGAACTTAAAGAAAATTGTATGGTTGTGCTCAGAAAAGGATGGCGATTGTAACAGAAAAAAGAACTGCTCGGAAAAGTGGCTAGAAAAGTCTGCACGCGCCGGCGTGTGGGGTTGACTCGTTGCCGACGTAGGTCTTCCGGGAGACGCGTGACAGTGTGTGGTTGTCTATTTTCCGAAGCGGTTGATTGGAGTTTTCTCGCATGAGCCTGATCTACACTGTGGTGGTGTTGGATTTTGCACAACTCGCACAGAAATTGAGATGGACGTAGGCAGCCCTAGAAAGTCGCCGGAATTTGATTGAATTTTCTTTTCGAGATTTCTCACCAATGCTCTAATACCATATGAGAAATTATGGGAGAAAAATATTATTGAATTATTGTATCTACGTTATTACATTGAGCCTTATTTATAGTATTACATCTCAACCCTTTTCTATGTAGGATACTATATACAAATCCTATTCCTACTCGTATTCTAACACCTTTCAAGAAAGGGCTAAGATAAAGGGATCCTTTATGCCCTTTCCTCTTTGTGTTATGTATGGAATATCTGAACAGGGTACTAAAGCCCCTAGGAACTGATCCTGATTTTAATCATCACCCTAAGTGTGCAAAACAAAACATTGTCTAGTTTGGATTTGCAGATGATTTACTCTTGTTCTGTAGGGTGATGAACAGTCCATTTACAAGATGTATGATTGTTTCCAGAGTTTTTCAACAGCATCTGAACTTGTGGAAAATAACAGCAAAAGTTCTATCTATTTTGGAGGGGTGGATATGGAAACTCAACAAGCTGTGTTGTATAAGCTGCAATTCACCAAAGGGACCCTACCCTTAGATACTTTGGGGTTCCTCTCAGTACAAAGAGGTTATCCGCACTACAATATATGCCTTTAATTGACAAGATGATGGGTCGGGTTACTCATTGGACTTCTAAGTTTCTAAGCTATGCTGGTAGATTGCAATTAGTAAAGACTGTTTTGTTTGCTGTTCACACTTTTTGGGCTCAAATCTTCATTCTTCCAAAGAAGGTTTTGAAGGCTGTTGAAACAATTTGTACGAATTTTCTTTGGACTGGTGATACAACTTCCTCTAAGAAGGCCTTGATATCATGGGAGCAACTTTGTTTGCCCAAAGTTGCAGGTGGACTGAATATTCTACATGCACAGACTTGGAATAAGGCAGCTGTTTGTAACTTGTTATGGAATTTAAGTAGAAAGGCATGAATAAAGTGGGTACATGCTTACTATGTAAAGGACCAAAGTATATGGACGTTCTTCCCAAACCAGGCCTCATGGATGCTAAAGAAGATTTTTAAAGCTGTGAAGACTTTGGAAGTTGCAGGGATAGATGTCCACCAGTACACTGCTACCCCTACCTTTTCCATTAAGCGGGTATATCTTTAACTTAGAGGCTCACATCAGAAGGTCTGCTGGAGAAGGCTTATCTGCAATAACCAAGGCTCACCAAAGTGGATTTTTATACTCTACCTTGCTCTGAATAGAAGGCTCTACACTAGGGATAGGTTGAAGAAATGGGGGCATAACATATCAGATTATTTGCCCTTTACGTGAAATGGAATATGAAATAGTCGACCACCTATTTTTCAAGTGCAGATTCTCATCACTAATATGGGAGAAAATGTTGGTCTGGTAAGGCTTTCATAGAGGTGCAATGGAGTGGTGTAATGAGGTAGCTTGGATGTGTGCACATTTAAATGGCAAAGCTGCTCAGTCCCAAGTGTTTAGGATGGTTGTTGCTACATGTATCTATGTGTTATGGCAAGAGAGAAATAATATAATTTTTTCAGAAAAAGAAGAGAGCCCCAGGAGTTCTGGCTCAGAAGGAACGCTAGCTATATGCTTGACACATGCAAGTCGAATGTGGTTATTAGTGATTGTGCAATAGGTGATGATAAGAGGAAGTTTGCAACCACGACTTGCTAGCAGGGTGGCACAGATGGACTACTACCCTAGTTAATTGTAGTGGTTGTTAGGTGTTTGTTTTGTTGCTGATGCACAGGACCAAGGGACTATGTCCATGCGCTTGTTTTTTTCTGAGCTCTGTACATAACTTTCACTTTTGGTTAATAAAATGTCTTATTTACCAAAAACATTAGGGTATATTTCTGGTATAATAGATTTTAATATCAACATACAAGAATTTGAATTCAATAACAAAGGTAATTAATATTACGTATATTATATTAAATTTTATAATTCAAAAATTTTGTTGTATGCTTACTGAATAAATGATTAACAATAGTATATATGAGTGTATTACTATTATATACTTATATATATAGCATATTAATGATATATATAAATAGTATAGTACTTGTATATTACTATTATATATATACATAGAATATAATCAGAATACGTTGTATAATATTATTTGGACAAGTATATTCTGAAGTATTTAATAATATTATATTATATTACACTATAATATTATATTATTTAATATATGGTGAATATAAGAAATTGTACCCAAAAAACGTAAACCAACATAAGATATATGATCTAATTGAGATTCAAACTAGACATCACCTCACAAATACACATTTCTTTAGAAATTTTGGCGTGAGAATTAAAAGTCTACTTTCCCCCCCCCCCCCCCCCCCCCCTTCTATGAGTTGTTGTAGCCATAGAAAAATGGAGGGTATATTTTGGTTGAAGAAGAGAGACAAGTAGGGAAAATAGGTGTGTATGAGTTAAAGAAGAGAGAGAAATAAGAAAAATGTGGTGTATTAGTTAAAGAAGAGAGTAATGGTAATAAAGAGCAAGAGAATAAAATTGGATCCCTAATTTAGTGGGATATTAGTTGTACCGTTTTTATAAGTATGCCAAAAAAGTAATATTATTTGCTATTATTGAAGAATTTTAGAAGTTATGCTAATTATATATGTAAATCTATAAACTTGACTCATCACGAAAAACCAGCACAAAAGAGGGACAGAAGTGCAAATTATCCACCTTGAATTAGTATTGTTTGGGAAGAATCGGAGCCCAAAGTTTAAAAAGGAAGAAAATAACTGTAACTGTAATTTGGGCTGTGATGGGCGATTAACTTCATTATTTGAAATAATGTAACTTTATCTTCAAGTAGACCCAATTTGTAAATAATCCAACCCAAGCATCCAATTCATTTAGTTGCACGATTTTCCCTTCAAATGGGCTTAGTCTTTACTTTTTTTTTCCCCTTAAAAATTGAACTTATATCTAGCCGGACATAAATTCTTTAAGAGTACAGAGCATAAATTAT
The DNA here is from genome assembly GCA_034509755.1 of Anisodus tanguticus. Taxonomy (NCBI): domain Eukaryota; kingdom Viridiplantae; phylum Streptophyta; class Magnoliopsida; order Solanales; family Solanaceae; genus Anisodus; species Anisodus tanguticus. The sequence continues at coordinate 40,301,580 of CM067552.1, forward strand.
GGAATTTTATGATGCGGAAAATATAAGCTTATGTCCATCAATATACAGTAAAACCTCTATAAATTAATAACCTTGGGACCATGAAATTTTATTAATTTAGAGAGATATTAATATATCAATAAATTAGTATTTTATTAATTAACAGAGAGACTTTAAATTCAGCAAATTTAGTACATACATATGTATTAAAAATAAATGAATTCATATATGTTTCATAGATTATATTCATGCATCAACCAATTCTTTGTAACTAATTAAATATATTCATGTATAATATCAATTCATTGTATACAATTAACTATTATATTCATGGACGCATGTATCAATTCATTGGAATTACTTAAATAATGTATACATGTTTACATTAATTCGTTGCACTTAAATAACTATTATAGCCAATTAAATATATTCATGCATGATATAAATCTCAATATGGAAATAAAATAATTCATAACACCCAACCATGTCTTCTTATCTAAAAGGCATCGCAAAATCATCCATGAATGATCAAATGCGTAAAGCATTATGTGAGTATAAGAGAGACCATCCCACATGCACTCAAAAAGATTTACAAGAGTGGGTTGATGAAAAATATCGTTTGAAAGTTAGTCAAGGTACAATATCAAACACTCTCAAGAGATCATCGGAGTACCTTTCAGCCAACTTTGAGAAGGGTGAGGATATTAAGCGACACAAATCGGCGAAATATCCAGATATGGAGAAAGTTCTTTATGAATGGTTTCTTCAGTACCAAGATCGAGTCAACATGACCGGAGAGCTTATTTTGGAGAAAGCAAAGGATATAATGAAGCTTTTGCATCCTCAACACCCTCATGAACATCAATTTTCTCAAGGCTGGCTTGAAAAATTCAAGGTAAGACATGGTATTAAATCATTCCGTCGCTTTGGAGAAAGTGGTTCGGTTGACATGCAGGACATGGAAATGAAACTGGAGGCTATAAGGGAGAAAATAAACCAATTTTCCATTAAAGATATTTTTAATTTGGATGAAACAGGTTTATTTTACAGGATACAAGCTGATCACTCTCTTGCAACCAAGCAACTTGAGGGAAGAAAGCAAGACAAAGAGAGGCTTACAATTGTTATTTGTTGCAACGAGGATGGTTCGGAAAAAATTCCTTTATGGATTATTGGAAAATATGAAAAGCCACGTTGCTTCAAAAATATCAACATGAGCAGCATCAATTGTCATTATCGTGCCAACAAGAGGGCATGGATGACTAGTGTGCTTTTTGATGAATATGTTCGCTGGTTTGATCACAAAATGAATGGCAGAAGAATCTTGTTGATGGTTGACAATTGTCCAGCCCATCCAAAAAATATTGAAGGGTTACGGAATGTTGAGTTATTTTTTTTGCCACCTAACATGACATCAAAGATTCAACCATGTGATGCAAGAATAATTAGAACTTTCAAGATGCACTATCGTAGGAGATTCTACAAAAATCTACTGGAAGGTCATGAGTTGGGGCTACCTAATCCTGAAAAGATTAATATTTTAGATGCCATCCGCTTGGACAACCAATGTTTCTCAAGTGTCAATAGCAAATTGCTTTCGGCACTGCAAAATCCGTTCAAATGAAGAAATCTCAAGTGAGACAAACTTTAAAGAAAGCCTACATGAGCTTGAGAATATGGTCAAGGATGTTGGTTATCGCAATGAAATGGACGTCAACAAATTGGTGGACTATCCGGGTGAAAATGATGAATGTTCAATGGTTCAAAGTTTAGAGGAAATTGTTGCTGATATTATTGAAGATCCTACTAATGATGAAGTTGAAGATGATTCAATACCATTGAAATCAGTCACGAGAAAGGAGGCTTTGAGCGCGACAACAACTCTTCAAAATTTTTTATTGCAGCTAGAGAACTCGACACCGGAACTCTTGGCTGCAATTAAAAAAGTTAGGGATGAAATTCAATTAGATTTAAATTTTAAAAAAAATCAAGTAACAATAGATTCATATTTTAGCAAATTACCATAATATTTATAATTGTAATATTTATGAATTATTAATTTAGAGTTTTAATGGGACCTAATATTTATAAAGAGATTTTCCGAAAAATTATTATCTTATTATCTTATCGAATTTGATGATTTTTTACAAAGGCCCAAGTCGGGACCGGAAGATTTTATTATTTTAGAGAGTTTATTAATTTATAGAGGTTTTACTGTAGTTGTTTGTTATGAAGAGCAAAAATTGAATACCAACAGAAAATAGAGACAAAAATGCAAATGATCATTTCTAACTAGGGATGGCAGGTGGGTATAATTATGCGGATTCCGCACCTCACCCGCCCCAGTTGGGTCTTGAAAATGTACTCGTCACGGGTAGGTGGTGGATTTGCAGTCATACCCGCCCGCCTACCCGCCCGCCTATCCTCCCGCCTACCCGCCCGCCCCAAGCCCAAAATATTAGCAGCACATAAGTCGTGCCTTTAGCCCATAAGTCACGACAAGTCTCTCATTCTCCAACAAAACTCAAAACCCTATGCCTCTTCAGTCCTTCACGCCTCCCTCTCTCTCGTTCCCCTTCACGCCGTCTCTTCTCCCTCTCTCATTCTCGACGTATCTGCCTTTTTCTTTAAAGGAGATGCTGATCGGGAAATATTGGAAAGTATTGTTGTCTTTGCTTTGTGCTTTGGGTTGTCTTGGTGAGGTCAATTTTTGTGCATTTGTTAAGTTTTACCTATTGGGTTTGTGAAGTTCAATTGAAAAAGTTGAAAAACTTCAGCTTATATAGCTGAAATAATATATGGGTTTTGTCTACATTTATAATATATAGCTATTTGGGTGAATTATTTTTGGGTGTTCTTGAAAATTTTATTTTCTTGATTCTTTGTTGTGCAAGGGGGAAGAGGTGAAAAAAATGGAAAATTCTGATGGTGAAAAAATCCGGAATTCTCCTCCCTCTCTCAAAAAGAAAATGAGACCGTGACAGTATTGATTCTTGACTCAAAATTTTGGGATATTTTTTGGAATTTGAATTTTTGGGATCATATTGATCACTAATTGATCACAAATGAATTGATTACATGCGGGTACAGGCGGGTATTGACGGGTGACGGATATCCACTTGGGTGGTGGGCGGGTATAAAATTTTCTTGCGGGTACGGGTGTGGGGGAGGGGGTACCCGCACCCGCCTCGCCCAATTGTCATCCCTATTTCCAACTTAAGCTTCAATGGATAAATTGCACATAACCAGTCTTTTCACTAAATACACGCTTCTTTTTCAAAAATATTGCACATTATCCGTCGTAATTCATCCGTACTTAAAATCCAGCTGGAGGCCTGCAGCGTGGGTTCGAACCTTGGTGGGAGCAATTTGCTCTCTTCTGGGATAAGACCTTGTAGGTGAAATCAATTCATCTATTCTCAAACCCTAGTCATTCAGGCACATCCCGCAATTTACTGGTAGTAGTGTTGAGGGACTGTGACTACTATCTCCAGAAATAGTCTGGCGTAAGCGGGGAAGTTGGATATATTAAAAAAAAAAAAGGCAAACAAAGGATAATATTGTTTACATTATTATTATAATTACTAGAAAAGATATTATATATGCAATCTGTTAGGCAAAATACTTTTCAAACTTACACTTCCACTTCTTTCTTTCCCTTTTTCTTTTGTCTTTGTCTATCTTAACTTCTGGTTTGCTTTCTTTTCTTTCCAATTACTTGTAAGTTGTAATTGGTATTCCCTACTTAAAAAGGAAAGGAAATATCAATAAGCAAGAAAAAAAGATGTACCAAAATAGAAAGATATATAGCATGGACACACACATTCACAAAGTTTTTTCTTCTTTCCCTTTGCTTTTGGATTGCAAAGATTGATCTTCCATAAGCAAATCCAATCATGTTCAATATTATTGTCGTGCATGCCCCATTCTTTGCCTTTTATCATTTGTGATATAGCTCCTTTTTTTTTTGTACAAATTCATTTTTTTATATTGATATTATATCTTTGCTAGTAGGCTACTTGACTGCAATTTTGTTACATATGCTTTGTATTGATTCTAATTTCTAAGCTGCTATGGAGAAAATAGCCAAAAGCCTCAAACTTATTATCGGATTACCAACTACACACTTATTCTATACGGGATCCTATTAACCCCTAAATTATTTTGAAATAGAATTATTACCTCCCTAAACTATTTTGAAATTTTAATTACGAAATGGACGCCAACCCCGGCTCCTTCTCCCCATTTCCATGCTCCTATCGTCGATTTCTCGTTCTCACCCCACCAAAGCTCCGGCGACCGACGAAAACGCTGGTGAACTCTGGCGAACGGTCCAAACTCCAACAACACCATTACAGTCCCCTTAAAATCTTCAGATCTTCTGTTTTAGATGTGAGACAACAAAGAATAACAAAGTTCCGGCGACTGCTCCGGCATAATACCGTTCAAGCAGTCGTCGGAGATGGTTTCCCTTCCCCTTCTCCCCCTTTTTATGTTGTGGGTTCGTTTTCATGTCCATGATGGAAAAATACAAAATTTTCAATTTCATGATTTTCCGGCAATTTTGCGTCATTTTTTTGTTGCTCCAACGAAATCGTTGAAGCAACGCCACTGCCCCCTCCCATTCTCTCCGGCGAACTGGTTTTTATTTGATTTTATTGACACTTCTGTGAAGAAGGGTACGTGAGGAAGAGATAAGAAAGAAAAAGTAAAAGAAATTAAAAAAAAATAGAATAATAACTGAAAAAAGGGAAAGAATTAAAAAAATAGTTTTAATAGAAATTTACACGTATCAATCGCGTGCACTTCACCACCCAACACATATGTGGGTGTAGTTTTTTAAAGGTGAAAATATTCCACTTTAAAATTGTTTAGGGGTAGTAGGATCTCCCGCAAAAATAAAGTGTGTAGTTGGTAATTTGGTCCTACGTTAAGGGAATATTTGGCCATTTTCTCAGCTGCTATGCATGAGTAGATCAAACAATGGGTGAATCATATCTTGATAGGTTTTAACTAGGGGTGTTAAAGTGGAGTTGGGTTGAACACGGATCAAAATAAATTAAATTAATAAATAAATGGATTTATGAGATGATCTAATCAAAGGTTACTTAGGTTGAGATGAGGTGGATAAAGATTAGCTAAAGAATGAGTCACTGGCGAAATCAGTGATCCATTGTTTAAATAACCGCTTCGTTATTTTGTAATTTATTTATTTGTAATATTTTTTATTTTTTATTATGATTATATTTAATATATCAAATAAAAAAATTGTTTTCTTATAAATATTTTGAAAATATTTTTCCTGTTAATTTGAGCTATATATGTAACCCAAATCAGCCAAACTTTTAGATGAACAGATCAATTGAACGTCCAAAATGAACTGAAATAATAAATGAACGAATCATTGACCTCCTAAAATTAAACGAATTGAATGAGTCATATTTTAATAGGCTAATTTTACCACCGTTAATTTTAACTTATAATTATTTCTTAGGTGAGTCGATTGATAGTGTAAAAGTCCATTTACACATTGTCAGTGATGAAAGCTTAACGTGATTATCTTGAGAACGTTTCATTAGAAAATCAAACCAAAAGAATATTCAGGACTATGCATGTGATGGCTGAGAATCTATCCATTTTCTTTAATATCCGACACCAACCATTTGTTGTTAAGACTCGTAGGAATCATGTGAAGGGCCCTTTGGAGTAATCGTTAAAGTTGCTGTCATGTGATTAGGAGGTCATGGATTTTAGCTGTGAAAATAGCCTCTTGTAGAAATGCAAGGTATGACTACGTACAATAGACCCTTGTAGTCCGAACCTTCCTCAAACTCCGTACATAGCGGAAGCTTAGTACACTGAGCTGCCCTTTTACTTATAGAAAAAATGTACTCCAGAAAACATCAACCAAGACATAAATATTCCATAGTTCTATTATCTAAGAATGTCTATATATACTGACTATTTCTTAAAGAAATGTGGGGCTTTGGGGGGGGGGGGGGGGGTAAAAGAATAACAATATTGTACGCAATTTACATGTCACGTAGAATCATGAGTTTACATTCTCTAACTTTGATTCCAACCAGTGTATAGCAAGTTCATTGGGTATTAGTAGGTACAAATATGATGTATAAAATTCAGTATTGATCGCCTCCGGTATTATTCAACAAATTTGTTAATGTTAAGCAAAATTACCCTATCAGTCTTATTAGAGAACATAATACTTGTTCCTGATCAGTTACATAAGGATTTCAAAAGCAGTTTAAATGATCTTGAGTTACTATGATCCACTAGTTACCTTAAAGTTTGAGTTGAATTTTCAGATTCTTTAACATGATATTAGAATCAAACTTTGATGAATCCATTTGGACATTAATTTTTTCACATCATCTTCTATCGCTATAAGATTGATGAAACAGCGCGAATGGCCCTCCAAATGTGCTGGTCTTTGATATTTGCCTTTCAAATGGATTGATCTTTAATTTTTGCTCTTTAGCAATTGGACCTATGCCTAGTGGGGCATAAGTTCTTTAAGAAAAAAAGTCATGCAGGACATAACTTATGAGATATTATAATGCGAACATATAAACTTATCCTCGCAAAAAAGTTTTTTGTTATGAGGAGCAAAAACTAATGACCAACACAAAATAGGGAAAAATTGCAAATAACCCTCTAAGATTCTGTCTTAACTCAGCCCATGGAGCAACTCTAGGCTTCTCTTTCTCTCAAGTTTATCCCATCAAGCCACTATTATTACTCTATGCTCACTCACTAACCCTCTAATCTAGGCTGACTCGTGTTAAGCCTCCTCTTTTCTCTCTCTCTCTCTCTAAAAATTATATCTACATTAGAATCAAATGAAAAGGTATTAAAGAAATACAACACTTATACTTCATCAATCGTGTAAGAACTTTAAGGGGTTTAAGTAGAAGTAGGCTAGTTATTTCACTCATTAATTGCCTTAAAATTTTAAGTGGGATGTTCAATTTAATTTACGAGTTACAACTCCGACTATGGAACATAAAATAAAAGAAAAGAAGTAAACTTGAATTTTGTGTGTTAAGTGCCTTTGCCACTATAGAAAGCACTTTTAGAATAAGGTCACCCCACAAAATGAAGAAAGCAACACGAATGGCTCATAATGTTTCATTCTCTCCTCACTCCACCAAAATCAGTAATTAAGCTCTAGTACTCCTTTGTCCAAACAGAATATGAAACCAAGAATATTTTAAAAGAGGAAATGAACGACTTAGAAGGGAGAATCACCTGTAAATTGCTCCAAATTCTATATTCCTATATTTGCCCATAAATGTCGCAATAATGCATTCGTAGATCCCCTCGTGCCGTCACTTAGTAGCGAAGTTATGAATTTAACTTTCTCTAATACTTCTTACGCTCGAAATTAGTTGTCATGTTTTTCTTTTCGAAGGTCGATAATTTGATTCATTTTAGAAGACAAATTGAATTAGATAAACTTTATATTTAAAATTTAAATATTTAAAAACTATACTATAAGTATTGCTAGTTACAACTTTTTTTCATATTAATTTGATGAAAATATGTATTTTAAAATGCTAGTTAAAGTACACATAATTTGACTCTCGAAAAGCGGAACATGAGAACTAATATGAGACGAAGAAAGTACAAATTTTCAGCCAAGGATGCTAAATTATTTAGTACCTTTTACCGGCAAGGATGAAACAGAGGCAGTAGCTCTGGAGCCAAACTTTTTTACTGGGCGGGCCGGGTGAGCTCTTCGATAGGGGTGAGCACGGGTACAGGGTACCCAGATACCCGATCGGAACCGATACTAACGGGTAGGTTTCGGGTAGATATATTATAATAACGGGTAGGATCTGGATCCTAAAATTAGGAACCGATCAATGTCGGGTCTGGTTCCGGTTCCTGCAATTAGAGACAGGGTGCCCGGACCCAGAACCGATACCCGGAACCTATGAAATATTAAATATTTTTACTTTTTAAATTCCATTATTTTTATTTAATAAAAGGAAGCCCTAAATATACTCTAGAAGGCGGCGCTCATTTTAACATTCTCTAGAAAGCCCTAAACTCTCTCTCTCACACACACAGTTCGGTGAAAATTGAAGATCAAAGATTGAAGTCGAAGAATGAAGATCGAAGATCAAAGATTGAAGCTCGAATTGACGGTAAGCTCGACTCAATTTGTAGATTTTTATTTTATTTTTATTTAAGGTTTTGAATCAAGCTCGGCTCAATGAAAATCGAAGCTTTTTATCTGGTTATCTGAGGTTTGTGTAATTAATTTTGATTTTATCTATTTACTTGAGATTTGTGTATAGGATTTTGGTTTTCTCCATAATTATTTTCTGTTATTGAATGCAATTTTTCAATCAATATCAGTTGCATGTGGATTCTAATGATTGTGATAAATCAATATCAGTTGCACATGGATTCTAATGCATGGTTGCACAAAGTTTAGGGTTTTATGTTGTTTTAGGGTATCAATCTCGATGTGTATATTGTGCTAATTCCGAAAGAGAAATTTTGTGCACTTCACTTCTCTGTTAATCCCGAAAGAGAATTCCCAAAATTTATTGCGAAGAAAATCTGAAGCGATGTACTGAACTTTAGCAGAGACCTGCAACTTCATTCATTTATTCAATAATATGGATTATGCAATTTCATAATTTAGAATTGATATGAGGAAACAAATGTGTACTTGCTGTTTGTTTTAGATTCATCAATTAATTAGCAGATAGTACTTGCTGTATAATTTAGAATCTAGCGGAAGGTCTGAAATACTTATGTTAAGCTTATAATTGATATGAGAAAACAAAGATGGATCATTATAATTGATATGAGAAAACATGTTCAGTTGTGCTTATTGTTTTGAACTATAAGTCAGGTCCGACAATTTTAGGAACGACACAGTGTAAAAGTGTTCATTTCATCGGATTGTTACCGGGTACGCGGGAACCTATCCGGAACCGCAGGGTCCGGTAGGCTCGGTAATGATTGCTACGGGTAGGTTCCGGGTAGTAAATTTAGGAACCGATCTTTTACTGGGTAGTTCCAAAAAGTTAGGGTACCCGGACTTGCTTACCCCTACTCTTCGATCTTGGTCTCGGGCCGTTGGAGCCGATCTTATTCAAAGAAAATGGTGTCACTGTCGGCCCACGTCCGGTTCGGTCCGGTCCGGAGCAGCTCGGCCTTGTAAAGGTTTTTAACAACTGAATTTCGACTAATTTCAATCAGGACTTAGCTTTAGAGCCACATATGACTGATTTTTTTTATTTCTTACTCAATTAAAAATAAATTACGCTAAACACTCGTACAACATCACTCGATTTAAAATACACCCTCTATATTACTAAATGAAATGCTTAACACCCCTATATTATGAAAAATCACATATTTTTATTTTCTTCATAAAATAGTTAATATATGAACAAACTTACGCTTATCTCCCTTCCCGTCCTTTGAGGGATATAGTGGATATTTACATAGACAGAGCTAGAGCTAGAGCTAGAGCTACGGATTCGATAGAACTCAAGTTTTGACTCAAATGGTATTAGTAATATGCATAGATAATATATCAAGAACTCAATAAGTTGTATATTTAAGAATTTAGAACTCGTAAATTCAAAATTTTTAACTCTACCTCTGAATTATTTAGGATTATATTTTATTTTAAATTAGTTGTCACAGACACAAAAAAAAAAAAACTTTTCTGCCCTAACATCTGGAGCTTTCTTGAAATAGATTCGCCGCTTTTCATGTTTGTGTTTAAGACCCAAAACCAATTAACTATTTGAGGTTCTTTAATGATGGGGAAAAAAACAATTCACATGAGATTCAGTCTCAGGGTGAAAGAAAGTTTATGGAAAATGAAGGTGGTGGTGGTGGTGGGGGGGGACCATAAAATAATTAAATACAAATTCACAAAAAGATGCTGGAAACAACCTTATGTTGTTGCAGAGATTCTAAAGAAAAAATAATAATTAAACAATCTATCAAAGTTGAGGGAGCGTGATCTCCATTTTCTCCAAGTTCTTAGGTGACATGTGTTTCATTTTAAAATCAATGGTCTAGATTGAATTAACTAAAATAAAGTCTTAACCATAGTTAGAGTAATAAATATTTCCATATATTTATTCCTACAAAATTTGGCAATCGGCCATAATTAAGGCAGCTGAATTGATTATTTTTTAATTAATAACGAAACGACCAACAATTACTCCCCCCAATTTTAATACTTTTATATCTGGACTTTGCTTTCATCTACTTTTATTTTTCAGTCATTGAACTCGATTGCTTCATGCTAATCTATTTGCAAACTTCTGTTATTCTTTTTGGTATTAACCATCCTAATTCAATGATAAAAAGAAAAAAAAAAGGAGGTGGACGAAAACAAACTCCAAACATAAAAGTTCTATTTTTTTAGATTTGGTATTTTTAAATGTTAGATTTTGTTATTAACAGAAGATAGTAATTCAGCTGCCTTAATTGTGACCGATTGCGAAATTTTGTGGGAATAAAAATATGGAAATATTTATTACTCTAAAATGGAACACATGTCACCCATTCAAGTAAGAACTTAGAAAAAATGGAGACATAGGAAATGGAGAGGAGCCAGATTCGCCTGAAAAATACTCAGAATTGTTTAATTTGGAAAGTTTCCTCAATTATATATGGCTTCAATAATTCTTTTCCAAATTGCACAGAACTCTACAATCCATTTTAACAAATTAAATATGAACTCTATGTTGTATATTTTGTTGATATGTGACTATCTCATTTTTTAAACTTTTAAAGATAATATCTTTTTATTAATATTTAATTATATTTTTAACATGTCTTTTCACCTGTAAACACGTGAATTGGTGACGGTCAGACTTAAAGCTAAATATGTTTGCTAGCTTTGATACTTTTGTTTGGTTTCCATCCCATATTTGGTAGTTGTATTTGGGTCTCGACTAATTTGAATTTGTGTCACATAAAGCCCATTAAAGAAGAAATTAAATACTCTCTATCATGATTTTTTTATACTCAAAATATGAATTCGAGATCTTTGATTAAAGTGGATAAATCATATTTATTCGAGCACCATCTTTGGTGGTAGCTTTGATACTTGGTGAATCTTCAACATTAGTTGTTTGATGTTCAAGAAGTCTTGTTTAGGCAGTTCATACCATCCATACATAGTGTTTTGATCTAAGCTTTCAATTCTTCCGTGTTTCAGCAGTAACATATTCTTTCATGGAGCTAAGGTCCAAAATATGAAAGAAACAAGTGTTTCTACGACTCTACCACCCAGTTAATTATGTTCCACTTAATCCCTCCTTCGTGGCCACATATATGTTGGATTGTTGTCCCTTTTGCTCTAAGATATTTCAATTAATAGTGAGCTATAGTCTAACATAAATTGGTAACACTGAGTGGCCAACTCTTTCAGTGGTGATCTTTCAACCCAATAATGCTATTTTTCATTGAAACAATAAACAAGAAAAGAAAAAAATCCAAAAAAGAAAGAAGAAAAAAGTCATGCATTACTCAATAATGGTAGGCATTGCGTATTTTATTAAGCCATGACAACTTGGCATTTCTTCTTTTCTTCCCTTCCCCACCTCACATCTTTTTCCCACTTATTTATATATATATATATATATATATTCATTTTCCTTTTAATATGTTATTGCTAATCTGATGCAGAAACTTTACACAAGCTCCTTTGAATCACCAAAGAGCCTGAAAATTAAAGAAACAAGATAATTAATATATAATAGGTCTAGGATATACTAGTATATACATTGTATATTGTTTTCCAAATCATGATGTATCGTGTGTATGCATCACTTCTATTATATCATGCAACACGTATAATACTTTTGACTAGGGTTTGCTAATAGTGTTTTCTCCATATCTTTAGTATTTCATAGGTCCAATAGTTCCTCGTGAAAGTATATTTATGTCCTACAGACAATTTGTATTAGGACAAATGTACTTTATACACATTCGTATTATTGTTAATGGAGATTAATATTTTGGCATTTGCAATTATTGAATTATTAATTGATTGTTTGTAATATTCTATAATATGCATCCCTAGAGGTTACACTGTTATTAATACTGTGAGTTATTAATATTATAACGTGACTCTTAAAATAGCCTCGACTAATGATCATCAAGAATGGGATATCGATGATATGTGATAAGTCGATGTGTGGTATGCATCACATCCTTGGAGGATGTAGTATGTCTCACCTGCTACGAGTAATGACTACTCGTGATGGACACATGGATACTTTGGAAGTATTGGTATACCCTGTTGACATACTGTTTGTTATACTTGTCTAAAGTATGATCAGCGTGTGGGAGATAGAAGTCCTTAGACTTGAGGTCAATACGCGCCTTGTCTACGAAGTAATGTACTTTGATCCCGTCCTAAGCTCAAATGCCTTATAGGTTGAGATACGGCTTGTACTGGGTACATTACGATGTGTATTAAAGGTGGTAGTTGAGCCAAGATTATGATTCATTCCTCGAATGTATATTCGAGAGAACACTCGGATTCTCAGTGATGTTAGGTTGACTAAGTCGTTGGCCAACGCAATAGACAAATTTAGAATATGGTCTAGTTGTCAACTAATATAGATGAGAGACAATGATTAAGCCATTTGGATAGACACTTGACAAATCCTAAGCTTGATTGGGTGTGTCGTCAATGAAAGGATTTTATCTTACCACATAAAGGTTAAGTTTACTGGATTCACGTAAACGTACTTCACATATTGAGTCCGTCTTCCGGCGCCGTCTAGGAGTTCCGCGTAGACCTTAATTTGATTAATGTCGATATGAGAAGGGATGTAGGGTCACACTATGTCGATTGTCCTTTCGATCTAAGGATGTATTGAGAGAGTAATTAAATGTTCGATTTAGAATCGAGATATTTAAATGAATAATGATTATTTTAATTAAGTCAAAATTGGATTTTGGATTTAATTAAGAATGCGCAGAAAATAAATCGAGACAGTGCAGGTGCACGACGAGCGCCGCAGCGCCTCTACCTCAAATTTTGGGTCAGGCTCAAGGTCAAACTCTAATATGGTTTTGACCTATTTTTTCAACTATAAATAGAGGCATTCTTTTCATTATTCATATACCAATTTCAGATTATCATTCTAAGCCTTAGAGACTTAGAATTAAACTCTCTCGTACCTCTGCCGGATTTCCTAGCTTTCCGAATGAGAAATACATTGAAGCTTGGAGCTTGCAATCGGAAGGGCAACCGCGTGTCCAACTTATAGTAGATAAAGACTCCAGATACTATAACATGTAAGTTTTATGCTTTATGTTATAGGTTTGATTGTTGTATAAGCATACCATAAATATTGTTGGGGTAAGTAAGAAATAAAATCTTAAACTTCCGTTGTACCTTACTTATGTGTTTTGAACCCAACAAAACCCTACAGTGGTATCAGAGCCCAGACTGGTTAAATGGTTATATAACAATTGAATAGAATAATAATATGGGTTAAACATAAAATTGGATTAAAATGAGGTTTCTTGAAATCCTACATGTCTTGAACGAATGTTGACCTTTTGATATCACCCTAAATTATCTCTTACGCTAACTCGAGGAAGTCATTCCGTTCTAACTGGAACTAAGCCAAAAGTGCGTTGTTCGGCTCATTGCACGGTGCACGGCTAAGAACGAGTAAGAACGGATGATGGTCAATATGGGCATTATTGATAATGGTGAGTGATGATAAATGACCTGTGATTTGATCCCTAAATTGGATTTAGGGCTTGAACTATTTTAAGAATCAACACAGAAACGGTTGTCAGGACATGAGCGTCACGGCCCTATGGTAGGGCACCGCGACGCTTGCTAGGGTTTTAAGGTGGCGTCGCGGCGCTAATGCTTCATTTCAAAAACTTGGACTCACTGGACTATAGGTGTCGCGGCTCCATGGTGGGGCGTCACGGCGCTAATGCATTTACAAAAGCAGAAATGTTTCTGCCTCTGCAGCGCCGCAACTCCATGGTGAAGCGTCGCGACGCTAATACAATTGGAGAAGCAGAAATATTTCTGCCCTTGCAGCGCCGCGGTGCTAATGCATTTTTTCAGAAACCGAAAGGATTCTTCTTCAGTGGCGCCGCGGCTCTAATGATTAGTGTTGCGGCCCCACCTATCCAGAAACAAATTATTATTTTTTAGAGTTCAGAATGTTTAACCCAAGATTATTATTATACAATATAATTGATAAAGCATATTGTTTATGTGCTAAATGTCAAAATATTTGTCATTTACATTTCTAGAATAGTGTCCGCTATAACTGTCTGGGCAGGCGGCGCCCAGTGATTGATTAAACCATCGTATATCATGCATATTGGGTTAACGGTTCCCAACTACATATGTCATTAGTTTTGCATGATGTTAAGATGTCATATTGGATATGGCGTAAAAGAGTTGATCTTAGTTAAAACCCTGAATTAAAATATTTCCTAAAATTTTAAATACAAGTCTAAATTAAAATGCGTCGTCCATTATAATTGTTAGAGTGCAAAATCCTTTTCGGCGATACGAGTATTTATGCCAAAGCATTTTTTCTAAGTCTACGAGGACCCAGACTCTTTCATAGATGTGTTTTAACGTAAAAGTAAATGATAAACTTTTGTGGGTATTTACACCAAAGTGTTTACTCACAAAGGCCAAGTTTGCTTAGATACATAAACACAGTCGTGTAATGGGGTTGACTTGCTTAGACAAATCTTGGCGCCAAAGTGTCGGACTAATCTAAGGACGCAATATTAAATGTAATAATTTGATCAACCAAGAGTTGCGAATAAGTTTTGCAATTGGTTTAGAACCTACCAAGATATGTTGTTGATGTTATCAACCAGAGAAAACGCGGAGATAACATAGGCTTGGATCTTGGCCCATAATGACCTAAATTAAAGTAGGCCCGTATTCTACCATGGGGTCGTAGAATTATGTTAAAATAGTAGGAGCTAATTAAACAAAATGCCTTGTTGATTAGCCTAAATGAATGTGTATAATAGGAAATAGATTTTGAATTTAATTTTCGGTCTATCTAATTCTTCAGATTATAAAAGATGTCGAGCTTATCATTGAAAATATAGATTGAGATGAACAAACTAACTAGACCGACTACCTTGACTAGCTAAGGAATTTGCGAATAGTACTGAGACAAGAGAAAACAGAATACGTGTTGGACACAGTGTTCCCAACAGTCCCTGCGACAGACTCTGCTGAATATGCCTCTTCAGCGCAATGCGTAATGTTGTCTTCCATGTCCATGGAACTTCAGAGACAAGATGAGAACATGGGGCCCAATAAGATGCTCGAACACTTGAAGAGTCTCTATGACTCTCAATCCCAAACTATGGAATATGAGTTGCTAATAGAACTCTTTAAGTGTAAGCTTAATTAAGGGAGCCAGGTATCGCATCACGTGTTGAAGATGATAGAGCTGATAGAGAGGCTTGCTTCAATTGGAACGAAGCTTGAAAATAATGTCGTTACCACCCTCATCCTGAACTCTCTCCCTCGTTCCTTTGAGAACATCATAGTGAACTTCAATATGAATGGAACGAAGGCGACTCTGTCGGAGCTGCACAATATGCTCAAGACCTTTGAGTCTTCCACTTCCAAAGGCAAAGTTGTGCTCATGGTGAGCTCTTCTAGCCGACCCAAGACGAAAGGCAAGGAATGGCAGAAGAAGAAGGGCAAAGCAGTCGCTGCGCCCTCGGCTATGAAGCCCAAGGGAGGTGTGAAGAAGAAGGTGAATCCGACTAAGGATGAATGCCCCAACTGCCATAGGAAGGGGCATTGGAAAAAGGACTGCACGGCACCAGGAGAAGGAAAAGCACCAAGTGCTCCTGCCTTTGGTGGACAAGGTATGTACGTCATTGAAATAAATATGTCTATAAATAACTCTCATTTCTGGGTATTGGATACTGCTTGTGGCTCACACATTTGTACAAATGTGCAGGGGCTAACTGATAGCAGAAAGGTTGGACCAAGGGAGGTAGACCTATGCGTTGAAAAAGAAGCACGAGTAGATGCTGAGTGCGTAGGGACTTATAGATTAAATTTACCTTCTGGCTATTGTTTAGTGTTGAATGATTGCTTTTATGTACCCTCGTTAACGAGGAATATCATTTTTGTCCCAGTTTTAGACATGGAGGGTTTTTTCTCGTATATTTATAATGGCAGTTAAGTACTGTCTTTTGATAATATTATATATGGAACTGCTCCTCTTGTGGATGGATTATATACACAAACTGTAGTCGATAGATATTCAATGTACAAAATAAATGAGCCAAGATAAGTAATAGAAACTCTACCTACCTATGGCACTGCATACTTGGTCATATCAACGAATCAAAGATAGCAAGATTGAGGAAGTTAGACTACCTCGAACCATTTGACTTGGAGTCTTATGGTAACTGTGAATCTTGTTTGAGAGGAAAAATGACCAATAAACCACTCTCTGGGAAAGGTGTGCGAGCCAAGGAGGTGGTTGAGTTGGTCCATACTGATGTATGTGGGCCATTCTCGACTCAAGCTAAAGGAGGCTTCACATACTTCATCACTTTTACTGACGACTTCACAAGGTATGGATATGTGTATCTTATGAGGCACAAATCCGAGGCTTTTAAGAAGTTCAAGGAGTACAAGTCAGAAGTAGAGAAGCAACTTGCGACAAGCATCAAGACCCTTCGATCGGATCGAGGAGATGAGTACTTAAGCAAGGATTTTCTAGATTACTTAAAGCTACATGAAGTCCAATCAGAATGGACACCTCCTGGAATACCACAGATGAATGGTGTTGTCGAAAGGAGAAACCAAACCTTATTGGATATGGTTCGATCTATGATGAGCTCCTCAACTCTACCAACATACCTTTGGGGACATGCTATACAAACCTCTATATATGTTTTGAACAGGGTTCCTTCCAAGTCAAAAGATACCCTATGAGATATGGTGTGGCAAGAAGCCAGGTCTTAAACATATGAGACCCTGGGGGTGCCTTACATATGTTAAGAAGATGCTCACTGACAAGTTGGTATCTAAAAGTGAGAAATATTACTTTGTGTAGTATCCAAAGGAAACTAAGGGATACTACTTCTATCTTCCTAGAAAACATAAGGTCATTGTTTCCAGGAACGCAACTTTCCTTGAAGAATAATATGTCTACATGGAACATAGCTGCACAGAGATAGAACTTGAAGAAATTCAAGAACCACAAGATAACACAAAAGTTGAACCCTTGTCGAATGACCTAAACAAGGATTTAGTGAGAGTATCTGGTGAAGATTGGATACTTGGAGTACGCCCTTCAGCCAGTGGAAGTGTTGTGAGAGATAATGCAGAAATGCAAGACTCTCATACACAACCAATGGAAGATGATACAATGGTTGTACATCATTCCATTTAGGAAATACATGAAAATGACATTCATGAAAGCTCTCAAGGTGATGGATTGTCCAACACACAAAGACCTTCTTACAACAGAATGCAACAAACACTAAAACGCGGAATAATCAACTCTGTATGACCACTAGGACTCATCGTCCGCCTAAAAGACTTACAATGAGATAGATATTTCTGATAACGATGAACCTACAACCTACAGCAAAGCTATGTTAGACATTGATTCGCAGAGATGGCAAGAAGCCATGAAATCTGAGATGGACTCGATGTACATAAATTAAGTTTGGAACTTGGTTGATTTGACAATAGGGGTTAGACCCATAGGATGCAAATGGGTCTTCAAGAAGAAGATTGATGCATATGGCAAGGTACAGACTTATAAAGAAAGGTTGGTGGCTAAAGGTTTTAATCAACGGCTTGGGGTCGATTATGATGAAACCTTCTCATATGTTGCTAAGATTAAGTCTATTCGGATTTTGCTTGCAATAGCTGCATATTATGACTATGACATTTGGCAGATAGACGTCAAAACTGTTTTCCTCAATAGTAATCTAGTTGAGGAAGTATATATGAAACAACCTGAGAGTTTTTCACTTGAGTCCAAACCAAATGCCGTATGCAAGCTACAAACGTCCATTTATGGGCTTAAGCAAGCCTCGAGGAGTTGGAACATTTGCCTCAACAAGGCTATCAAGTCATTTGATTTCGTCAGAAGCAATGAGGATCCATGTGTTTATAGTAAACGCAAGGATGTGAGTATTGCCTTCATTATCATATATGTAGATGACATATTAATAATGGGAGACAATAAGACTCTCCTGCAGTCAGTCAAGGAATGGTTGTCCAATACCTTCATGATGAAGGAATTAGGTGAAGCCTGCTACATTATGGGGATTAGGATCTATAGAGATAGACCTAACAGATTGTTGGGGCTGTCACAGTCAGTCTACATAGACAAAGTGCTTCGACATTTTTCTATGGAAAATTCCAAGAAAGGCGGTCTACCCATGGGACAAGGCATCAAGTTATCTAAGAAGGATAGTCCTTCTAATACTATAGAACTTGAACGCACGAAAAGGATCCCATATGCTTCGGCTATAGGATCGATCATGTATGCCATGACCTGTACTAGGCCAGATGTGGCATTTGCACTTAGTATGACTTGCAAATTCCAGCAGAATCCTGGAAAAGAACACTGGAATGCAGTCAAGAGTATTCTTAAGTATCTTAGACGAACTAAAGATTACTTCTTTGTCTATGGTGGGGAAGAAAAGCTAGCTGCTACTGGGTACACTGATGCTAGCTTCCATACGGATGTTGATGACTACAAATCTCAATTTGGGTACACATTCATTTTCAATGGTGGAGCAGTAAGCTGGAAAAGTTCCAAACAAGCTACAACTGCTGATTCGACAATAGAAGCTGAGTACATTACGGGATCGGAAGCTGGTAAAGAAGCTTTCACGATATATGAGTTCCTGAAGGAACTAGGGGTTGTTCCAAGTGCCACTTGTCCAATAACGATTTATTGTGACAACACTGGTGCGATTGCGCAAGCTAAGGAACCAAGATCAACCAACAGAAATAAGCATGTACCAAGGAAGTACCACATACTCAGGGAGATGGTGGAGACTGAAGAGATTAAATTAGACTATGTTTCCACAGACGATAATCTGGCTGACTCACTCACTAAACCATTAAGCTTAGTCAAGCATAATGGTCATTTTGAGAATATGGGCATTAGATATGTTGGAAATTGGCTCTAGGCCAAGTGGGAGATTGAAAATATATTTATGTCCTAGAGATAATCTGTATTAGGACAAATGTACTTTATACACATTCGTATTATTGTTAATGGAGATTAATATTTTGGCATTTGTAATTATTGAATTATTAATTGATTGTTTGTAATATTCTATAATATGCATCCCTGGAGGTTACGCTGTTATTAATAGTGTGAGATATTAATATGATAACGTGACTCTTAAAATAGCCTCGACTAATGATCATCGAGAATGGGATATCGATGATATGTGATAAGTCGACGTGTGGTCTGCGTCACATCTTTGGAGGATGTAGTATGTCTCACCTGCTACGAGTAATGGCTACTCGTGATGGACACATGGATACTTTGGAAGTATTGGTATACCCTGTTGACATACTGTTTGTTATACTTGTCTAAAGTATGATCAGCATGTGGGAGATAGAAGTCCTTAGACTTGAGGTTAATACGCGCCTTGTCTACGAAGTAATGTACTTTGATCCCGTCCTAAGCTCAAATGTCTTATAGGTTGAGATACCGCTTGTATTGGATACATTACGATGTGGATTAAAGGTGGTAGTTGAGCCAAGATTAGGATTCATTCCTCGAATGTATATTCGAGAGAACGCTAGGATTCTCAGTGATGTTAGAGTGACTAAGTCGTTGGCCAACGCAATAGACATATTTAGAATATGGTCTAGTTGTCAACTAATATAGATGAGATACAATGATTAAGTCATTTGGATAGACACTTGATAAATTCTAAGCTTGATCGGGTGTGTCGTGAATGAAAGGATTTTATCTTACCACATAAAGGTTAAGTTTACTGGATTCACATAAACGTACTTCACATATTGAGTTCGTCTTCCGGCGCCGTCTAGGAGTTCCGCGTAGACCTTAATTTGATTAATGTCGATATGAGAAGGGATGTAGGGTCACACTATGTCAATTGTCCTTTCGATCTAAGGATGTATTGAGAGAGTAATTAAATGTTCGATTTAGAATCGAGATATTTAAATGAATAATGATTATTTTAATTAAGTCAAAATTAGATTTTGAATTTAATTAAGAATGCGCAGAAAATAAATCGAGACAGTGCAGGTGCACGTCGAGCGCCGCAACGCCTCTACCTCGAATTTTGGGTCAGGCTCAAGGTCAAATTCTAATATGGTTTTGACCTATTTTTTCAACTATAAATAGAGGCATTCTTTTCATTATTCATATACCAATTTCAGATTATCATTCTAAGCCTTAGAGACTTAGAATTAAACTCTCTCGTACCTCTACCGGATTTCCTAGCTTTCCGAACGAGAAATACATTGAAGCTTGGAGCTTGCAATCAGAAGGGCAAGCGCGTGTCCACCTTATAGTAGATAAAGACTCCAGATACTATAACCTATAAGTTTTATGCTTTATGTTATAGGTTTGATTGTTGTATAAGCATACCATAAATGTTGTTGGGGTAAATAAGAAACAAAATTTTAAACTTCCGTTGTGCCTTATGTGTTTTGAACCCAACAAAATCCTACACCTCGGTCCCCGCGCATAGAAAAAATTTAGTGCATTGAACTACCTTTTTATACGAAAATAATTGTATTGATCTTCAAATCATCATAAAAAAATATGCGAACAATACTAATATATTTCTTTTATGGTTTTCTTATATATTTCCCCTTTTTTATTAAAGTAATATGTCCAAAATATATTAGTATGTAAAGTTATCGGCATACTATGTATTTAGTATATAGAGGTGAATTCACGATATGAAGTATATTTGGTTCCTACGGTCGATATCAAGACAATAATGTAATAATAATTTGAATATCTATAGGAATTGAACAAAGTTTATTGCGATTCACGTGAACCCGCAATAGAACCTCTAGGTGTGTCCCAACTAATATATATTTTGCTAAATGTTACACATAATCTTAATAGTGCCAAGTAGGTACACAAGGATTTTAGTATCACTAGCTAGTCTAATTAATTAAGTACATAATGGTCTGTAAATCGCATAGCAAATTTTGTTCTGATTGGGGTGGGATCCTTATCGTAACTTTTTGTAACATGCAAGAAAAAACAACATTTGATATGTGCTTTCGTTAGTTGTCTTTCTAAAAGCTTGGATAACTGGATGTTAAGCTCTAATTATTAAATTCTAATAGTTAATTAGTGTTAAATATACACAATATGCATGTGTGTATTGTGTATATTTGGGCTCTCGGATTTGGTGTAGAAACCGTATACATGGTAGATAGTTATGTAATATTTTAGTATCCTAATTTAGGTAATGTTGTAATGTAATTAGTATTGTACACTTACCATAATATTTGTATTACCATAAATGTATATTTAGTATTCAAGTTGAATAAGGTTTTAGGAGTAGAATAGGAATAGGATTCTCCTATTATGGAAATATGTAACTTGTATATATAGTCTTTCAATCAATGAAAATAATGAAGGGGATTATTTCTTTCATGGTACCAAGAGACTAGGTCTAAACTTGCTTCCGCCTTGCTCTCGGTTTTTGTGCCACTTCTCGGCCATAACTGCCTCGTTTTCCATCCCCCTTCACCGGAATTCGTGATATTTTTTACCTCCACTCTTCCCAAATTTCCCCTCCTCTCCCTTTGTTATTTTGTTATGTCTAAGAACACTTTTCATCATGCCCTCATAGTTTCTAACATCAAGAACAACATCCCTATTGTTCTAGAGATGGAAAACGTCCAATATGCGACGTGGGCAGAATTGTTTAAAATTCACGCTATCTCCCATCAGGTCATCCATCACATAATTCCTCCCGCTGCACCTATTCCTGTGCAAGATCCTCAGTTATGGATTACTCTTGATGCTACCGTTCTCCAATCGATTTATTCCACTATTTCGGTTGACCTCTTACAGACGATCATTGAGCCAGACACTACGGTTATGGCTACCTGGAATAGATTGCGTGACATATTCTAAGATAACCAACATTCACGTGTTGTCACACTCGAGCAGGAATTCTCTCAAGTTCGCATGGAAAATTTTTCGAACGTGTCTGCATATTGCAAGAAACTCAAGGAGTTGGCAGACCAACTCCGTAACGTTGGCGCACCTGTGACAAATAATCGTCTGGTTCTACAATTGGTTGTCGGCCTTTCTGAGGCCTATAATGGCGTTGGGACTCTCATTCGTCAAAGCAATCCACTTTCCATTTTTTATCAAGCCCGCTCCATGCTTACTTTGGAAGAAGCCGGTTTGTCTAAGAAGGCGACTACCGGTGCAAGCCATGTAGTCATGATGACGTCCTCCACAAATTCTTTGAGTTTTGTTGATAATTCGGGCCAAAACCGTGCTCATGGTGGCGGTAAAAATAATCGTAAGAATAATGGCAAAAACTGCGGGGGCAAACGCGACGGCTCCGGTGGTAGTTCCGGTGGACAACATTCTGGCAGTGGGCCCTGTCCAGTTAATAGTGGGCCACCTCCCTACTGGTCCTAGTCGTGGGGCCCATGGCAGTGGAGCTGGGGCAGTGGGCCGTGGACCAACAACCCCTATTTTCCAGGTTCTTCCAATGGGCAGTAGGCTGGACAGCCCCAATTCAGGCCCAACATTCAGGCCCTTTTTTCTCGTTTCAGCACTAGGCCTGGAAAGCACGATGGACTGCTTGGGCCTCGGCCCACACAAGTATTCTCGGCAGTGGCCCCCACACCTACTCACACCGACATTGAGGCCGCAATGCACACGCTTGGGTTGACTCAATCGGATCCGAATTGGTACATGGACATCGGCGCGACTACACCCATGACATCCGATCAAGGTACTCTCTCGTCTTTTTCCAATTTGAGCAACCCTCGTGGTATAATTATTGGTAATGGTAACTCTATTCCAATTCAGGGTTATGGTCATAAAACTTTGTCTCCCCCCAATCCACCCCTTATCTTGAAAAATACCTTACATGCCCCCAAATTGATTAAAAACTTAGTGTCTGTCCGTAAATTCACCACTAACAATTCTATTTCTGTTGAATTTGATCCTTTTGGTTTCTCTGTGAAGGATTTCAAGACAGGGAGTCCTCTCATGAGGTGTGATAGTAGGGGAGATCTTTATCCTATCACACCCGATTTCAGTCCATCGAGTCAATCCTTGTCGTCAGCGTTTGCATCCCTTGCTCCTTCCTTGTGGCATGCTCGTCTTGGTCATCCGAGGTCTTCTATTTTGTCGTCATTAGATAAAAATAATTTTATTTCATGTAAGGGTACGCGTAGTACTCCAAATTGTCAGTCTTGTTCTTTAGGAAAAATTGTTAGGTTGCCATTTGTAGACTCAAATTCTCATACTTTAATGCCATTTGATATTATTCATAGCGGCTTATGGATGTCTCCCGTTCTTAGTTCATTAGGTCATCGGTATTATGTTTTTTTTTGGATGATTATTCTAAGTTTTTATGGACTTTTCCGATAGCGAAGAAATCTCAAGTATTCTCTGTCTTCCTAAAATTTAGAGCATTCATTAGAACCGAGTTCGAACGGGAAATAAAAAATATTCAGTGTGATAATGGCAAAGAATATGACAACGGGGTGTTTCGGGAATTCTGTGATAATAATGGGATCAATTTCATTTTTCTTATCCTCATACGTCTTCACAAAATGGGAAAGTCGAACGCAAAATTCATACCATAAATAACATTGTCCGAACTTTATTGGTTCATGCTTCCGTACCCCCGTCTTTTTGGCATCATGCTCTACAAATGGCTACATATCTCCTTAACATAATTCATTCCAAAGGTTTGACATACTCTTCCCCCCTTCAAGTTTTATATAATAAAACTCATTCGTATTCACATCTTCGGATTTTTGGGTGTTTGTGTTATCCGTTATTCCCGTCCACCACTATTAACAAACTTCAGGCCCTATCTACTCCATGTGTGTTTTTGGTGATTTTCGTCTAATCATCGTGGTTACAAATACTTTGATTTATCCTCTAATAAAATCATCCTTAGTCGCCATGTCATTTTTGATGAATCCCAATTTCCGTTTGCTAAAGTGAGTAAACTCGCACCTAGTTCATATAATTTTTTGGATGATGATATATCCCCGTATATTATTCACCATTTTTCGGACATGTCCCGCACCGAAAATTCTCCAGCGGGCCCACTACCCGATGGCCCCACTGATCCGCCACACACTACCGTCACTGGGTCAGTTCCAGCGATTGGGCCAGTCCAGCCCATTCTCGGAACCGGTCCGGCTCCGATGTCCGTTTCCCGAATTGGGCCAGCGGGCCCCCACTGCCTGCTGGCCAGTCCGTCCCGAGTCTAGGAAATTCCAAATATCTGCCCAATTCTTCCTCAAGTCATAGACCGGTCACTCGTAGTCAGCGGGGTGTGTTTAAACCAAAGAGACATTTTAATTTAAATTCTAATGTTCTTAAATCACCTTTACCCAATACTCTTGTGTCTGCGTTAAATGACACAAATTGGAAAATTATCATGACCGATGAATGTAATGCTCTTATTGATAATAAGACGTGGGAGTTGGTGCCCCGTCCATCGGGTATTAATATCATTAGGTCTATCTAGATTTTTGTTCATAAGGACAATTCAGATGGTTCATTTGCACGCCATAAGGCGCGGCTTGTGGGTAATGGTAAGACTCAGCAGGTTGGGGTGGATTGTGGTGAGACGTTTAGTCCGGTGGTCAAGCTGGCTACCATTCGCACTATGCTCAGCTTGGCTCTTTCGAAAGCATGGCCTATTCATCAATTAGATGTAAAGAATGTTTTCCTACATGATGATCTCAAGGAAATAGTCTATGTGCATCAGCCTTTGGGCTTTAGGGATCGCACACATCCTCATCATGTCTGTTTGTTAAAAAAATCCTTATATGGGCTTAAGCAGTCTCCACGGGCCTAGTATACACAGTTTGCAGACTATGTTTCGACTAGTGGGTTCACTCACAGCAGGTCAGATAATTCATTATTCATCTATCGTCGCGGTTCATCCTTGGCCTATATTCTGTTGTATGTGTAGATATTATTATGACTGCCTCTTCTGATGCCTTACACCAGTCTAGCATGACTATGTTCAGCTCTGAGTTTGCTATGAAAGACTTGGGGCTCTTGAGTTATTTTTTGGGGATTGTTGTCACTCGTCATACAGGTGGGTTGTTCTTATCTCAAAGGAAGTATGCAGCTGAGATCATTGAGAGGGCTGGGATGTCATCATGTAAGTCCACCTCCACTGCAGTTGATACTAAGCCCAAGCTTAGTGCCGCGGCCGGTGCACCATACGAGGACCACACCCACTATCGCAGTCTTGTAGGGGCCCTTCAGTATCTTACATTCACGAGACCAGATATTACGTATGCGGTCTAGCAAGTGTGTTTATTTATGCATGATCCTAGAGTTGAGCACATGAATGCACTCAAACGCATCATTCGATATATTCAGGGTACACTTGACTATGATTTGCATTTATATCCTTCCTCCACGTCCGCACTTGTTTCATATACGGATGTTGATTGGAGTGGCTGTCCGGACACCAGACGGTCTACATCTGGCTATTGTATGTTTCTTGGGAATAACCAGGTCTCATGGTCAGCAACAACGTCAGTCGACATTGTCCCGATCCAATGCCGAGGCAGAGTATCGAGGGGGTAGCTAATGTGGTCTCGGTACCATGTTGGTTACGTAATTTGCTTTTGGAGCTGCATTGTCCCATTCAGAAAGCAACTTTGGTTTATAACGATAATACTAGTGTCATCTACCTTTCTGATAATCCGGTTCAGCACCAACGCACTAAGCATATCGAGATGGACATTCACTTTGTCCGCCAAAAGGTTGCTCGTGGTCAGGTACGCGTATGTCATGTTCCGTCAAGATATCAGATTGCCGACATCTTTACAAAGGGTCTTCCCTCGGTCCTCTTTGAAGATTTTAGGGACAGTCTCAGCGTTTGAAGACCGCCCACTATGACTGCGGGGGTGTGTTAAATATACACACTATACATCTGTATATTGTGTATATTTGGCCTCTCGGATTTGGTGTAAAAACCGTATACATGGTAGATAGTTAGGTAATATTTTAGTATCATAGTTTAGGTAATGTTGTAATGTAATTAGTATTGTACACTTACCATAATATTTGTATTACCATAAATGTATATTTAGTATCCAAGTAGAATAAGGTTTTAGGAGTAGAATAGGAATAAGATTCTCTTATTATGAAAATATGTAACTTATATATATAATCTTTCAATTAATAAAAATAATGAAGGGGTTATTTCTTTCGATCCATGTTTAAGTGACTTTCCCAAATATGAAGAGCCACCTCTCTATCATAAGGGAAAAAGGAAATGTTCAAGAATTTGATTGCGGTCAATAAATCAATCATGGAGTAGTCTTCTCAAGCCCATACCAAAGCGAAAAAGAACTTGTCATTATCCAACTTAAAAAGGGTTAAAACGCGTTTGCTTTAAAAGTCTGAATAATATTTATTGTAGAATTGTTTCTTTTTAATTTTAATTGAGAAAGTTTCTTTCTTGGTAATAGTAAAAAGAAAATGGACACAGTGCCTACTTCAAATCTGAAAATTAAGTCATAAGGGAGGATTTTTGAAAATCGTTCATAACCGAATTCTCGTGCCTAGTTAATTGAAGCGTGGCACAACATTGAATAAATAAGAAATGGATATGTTAGAGAGAGCCCCATACATGATTTATTCATCTCATGACTTAAATCAACATCGAGTAACTCATTTGATCATCTCATTTAAAAACTTAATTTGTTGTTAGACAGTTAGTGAGAGTACACTTTTAGATAAGCAGATAGAGTTTTAAGGTTCAAGACTTCAAGTTTCATCACAACTCATTATCAAAAAGAATTTACAAGTTTTTTATCCATGAAAAAACAAGCTCGCACATGGGAGGCATATAATTAAGTAAATAAAAGTTATGTCTCTAGCATTTTAAACTTTTAGATGATATGATCCCACACTCCAACAAAGATTTGTTTGAAAAATAATTTTTGCACAACATTGAATTCTTTTAATGATCCGAGATCTTCTTCCATACTAGTGGTCATAGCATTTCTTCTGCAGTTTCATGTCCGTACGAATTTCTTCTGTAATTTCTTGTCCTTCGATTTTTGGTATTATTTACTGTCTCTCGTTCTTCGCGTAGCACACTATTTTGACCTGATTTGTTATTGCTTTATTATTTTGCTCTTAGCGGAGGGCTATTGGAAACCACTACTAGAAAAGCTTGAATTACACGGGGTTTTACTTGGGGATCTTTTCCGCAGATAATTCTTACGGATTTTCATGCGAAACTCTAAAAATACCTGAATTGTAGAATTTTTACATGCGGATATGATTTTTCCATGTAAATCGGCAGGTAATTTTGGCGCAATTTAGCGCCAAAATTTTTATTGGGAATTTATTTGAGAAAAAACAATCCCCATGTATCACTTTCGTAGGTAATTCCGCAGGTACATAAAAATATGAAAATATTATTTTCTGTAGGAAATATCCGAAGTAAATATACTTGTAGATTTATCTAGGGATTATTTTTTGGGAATTTACTTGGGAATTATATTATCTAGAAATTTACCAGGGGATGTAGTTAGTGCGATTTTACTTGGAGATTATTTCATGGGGATCTACCTGGGAATTCTATTACCTAGAGATATACCTGAGAATTTTATTGCTGCAATTTTACCTAGAGATAATTTCTTGGAGATTTTCCTGGAAATTATATTACCTAGGAAATTACCTCTGGAAAGAAAAAGATTTGAAACAACAATTTAGACATAATTATTAATAACATTATCATATTTAATTAATTTATTTAGGGTGAAAATCATTTAAACCCCCAACTTTGCTTTAAAATTAAATCGCCCCTCAGCTTTGAACAATAGACATCCTCCTCATATGTCAATTAAATTTTTGTAATGCTTATTTTAACCTTATATTATCAATATTTAATTGTTTTTTCTTTTACTTCTTTAAAATCAAGATACTTTTTCTAAATCTATATAATCAAATTTACCTATAGAAAAAATAAATATTATTTTCAAAACGAAAAAAAAGTGACTGAGTATAGAAGTTAATGATGTTTATAATGAAACAAATGAGCCGAATTAGATAATTAATTTTATTAATAATATTCAAAATTATAATGTCTACTTAGACAAGTGAAAATAACAAAGAGTGATAACTTTATAAAAGTATGTTAATGCAGTACAAAAAATAATTAATAAAAATAGAGGCAGATTTTACAATAAATTCCTAAAATATTATCTATTTAAATTGTAAATAAATTTCAAATTATAATTTAGAAAATATTTTATTTATAACAGTCAAAACTCATTCATCCATATAAATAATAGAGAATAAGAGAGAAGTGAAACATACATAAACACACACGCATGCACACATATAAATACAGCATATATATCTAAAGCGTGCTACATAAAAATATCAATAAAAAATAGCGTTAGATTTTGTAATAGCTTCATAAAAGAATTATTCAATCTATAATATTAATTAATGAACTTAAATTAAAAAAAATATATAGTAATACATGAAATTATTTAAACTATATTCGTGGATATTTTATTCGTGATTAGAATTGGTGAATGAATTTTACCAATTACTATATACTATTAATTCTTGAATAGGATAATTATAATATATAAAAAACATAATTTGTTATTCAAAAAATTATAAGTGAGACTTAAGTGTTGAGTGATCTTCTAATTTTATTTTGAAACCTCTTGATTGATATTATTGAAGTAACTGGATCTTATATTTGTGGATAGAATTGGTGAAATAAATTTATCAATTACTATATATTATTAATTCTTATTTAGAGCAATTATAATATAAAAATAATAATATTCTATTAACGGTATAGGTATAAACGTTTAATTATCAAAAAAAATCTTATTTGATAATTCTCAAAATTATATTCTTGTTTTTCTTTTAAAGAAAAGAACACACATTGTATGAACAATCTATTAATCATTGAAGAAATGGACATAATTTTATTCACTTGGTTTGTTTGAAGAAATATCTCAGAAAGATAACAATTAGAACTTGGGATCCGTACTTACTATTCTTCAAATAAATAAATAGAGAAAAAAATAAATATTTTACATATTGATTTATTGAAGGTTAATACAAAAAAAAAAAAAAAGATTTATTGAAGGGAATTGGGTGAAGGAACTGTACCACATCGGATGCAATTGAATAAGAATTCCGCGTTATAATACTTCCGCCTACTAATTTGCAGTGAACCCGTTCTTCTTGGAATGAGTTTAGGCAACCAGACCATCCCTTTTTTTTATTTTTTGTGGTAGGGGTGTGGCATAAGAAAATTTATTGATTTCACAATTTTTTACCAAACGTTACTTGCGAATATTTAGTATTTCTTATGAAAAACTCCATAGGTATGGTACATGCGGAATCAAAATCCCTAAGTAAATTACCTGGGGAATTATAAATCTGCAGGTAATAAGTACTCACGAGATTTTTTCCAACGGATTTTTACAACAACAACATACCCAGTGTAATCTCACACAGTGGGGTTTGGTGAGGGTAAGATGTACGCAAACCTTACCTATACCAGTGTGGGGTAGAGAGGATGTTTCTGATAGACCATCGGCTCATAAGAACGTAGTCAATACAGAAATTCAAGGGAAGTAAGACAGGAAGATATCACAATAACAAAACAAATAAAGGAACACCTAAAAATACACACATAAGAGTATGGATCTATGCGAAACTTATATAATACTGCAAAGAAAAGAAGAAGAGGGGATGGAGAGCTAGCCCTCTACCCCTCTCACACACAGTGCAACAAAACTCAACTACCTACAAACCTTCTATCCTAATTCTCGACCTCTAAATCTTTCTATCTAGGGTCATGTCCTCAGTCAGCTGAAATTGTGTCATGTCTTGTCTAATCACATCTCTCCAGTTCTTCTTTGCCTACATCTACCTCTCTTAACTCCTGCTATCGTCAGTCTCTCACACCTCCTAACTGGCGCATCCTCACACCTCCTCTTCACATGCCTGAACCACCGCAGTCTCGCTTCTCTCATCTTATCCGCCACGGAGAACACTCCAACCTTGTCACATATAACTTCGTTTCTAATCATGTCTCTTCTAGTATGACCACACATCCATCTGAGCATCCTCATCTCCGCTACCTGCATCTTCTGAACATGGACGTTCTTGATAGCTCAACATTCTGCCTCATACAACAATGCTGGTCTAATCATTGCTTTGTAGAACTTACCTTTCAGCCTAGGTGACAACTTCTTATCACAAAGCACCCCGGAGGTGAGCCTCCATTTTATCCACCCCACTCCAATACGGTGTGTAACATCATCATCAATACCCCGGCTTCTTGAATTATGGACCCAAGATACTTAATGTTTCCTCTTCTGGGGATATAACTTGTGCCTTAATCCTCACTTCCACATTTGTCTCCTCTTCTGACACGTCACTGAACTAGCACTCCACATACTTCGTCTTAGTCCTGTTTAACCTAAATTCTTTAGATTCTAAGGCCATTCTCCAAACTTCTAATCTATCGTTAACCACAATGCGCGTTTCATCAATAAAACTATATCGTCTGCAAATAACATACATCATGACACCTCCTCCTAAATATGTCGTATCAATTCATCCATCACTAAGGCAAAAATATGAGAGAAGGGTTGATCCCTGATGTAAACCCATCACGATCAGAAAGTGCTCAGAATCACCTCCTACTGTCCTAACCCGGGTCTTGGCGCCCTCTTACATATATTTAATCTCTCTAATGTAGGCCACAAACACACATCTAGACTCCAAACATCTCCAAAGGACCTCCGTATGGACTTTATCTTATGCCTTTTCTAAATTAATGAACACCATGTGTAGGTCTCTCTTCTTGTCCCTATAATGCTCCACCAATCTCCTGACAAAGATGAAAAGCTTCAGCGGTCGATCACCCGGGCATGACACCAAACTAGTATATTGACACATCCCTCCTCATCCTCATCTCGACTACCCTCTCCCAGACTTTCATAGTGTAGCTTATCAGCTTGATACCCCTGTAGTTATTACAATTTTGAATATCGCCCTTGTTCTTGTACAACGGGACCATTGTACTCCATTTTCATTCCTCTGGCATCCTAGTCATCCTAAATACGATGTTAAACAATCTAGTCAGCCATTTCATACCTTCCTCCCCTGCATTTTTTCAAAAGTCCACTGGATCTCATCTGGCCCGTTGCTCTACCTTGCCTCGTCTTACAAATAACCCCCATAACCTCTGAAAATTTAATGCACCTACAATACCTAAAGTCTCTACGACTCTCAGAATGCTCTAACTCCCCAGCACGACATCTCTATCCCCTTCTTCATTCAAAAGCTTATGGAAGTACATCTGGGATCTCCGTCTAATGTGTGCATCTTCTATCAACACTTCGTCATTCTTATCCTTGATGCACTTCACTTGATCCAGGTCACGGGACTTACTCTCTCTCATCTTGGCAAGCCTATAAAACTTTCTATCCCCACATTTGCATTCGATCTCTTCATACAAATACTCAAAAGCTGTTGTTTTAGCCGCTGTGATTGCTAACTTTGCTTCCTTCTTCGCTGTCTTATACATCTCATTATTCCTACTATTTTCCTTTTTAATCGACGCTCCCCACTAGCGCCGCATAGGCAGCCTTCTTGACTTATACTTTTCCTTGAACGTCTCCATTCTTTTACCAATCCCCTTTACATCCACCTGAGTTGACCCTCGAAACCCGTAGCACCTCTCTAGATACTTCTTTGATGCATTCGGTTGTCCTAGTCCACATACTATTGTCCCCACTACTCCCCCAACCCCTTTATCCATCAATTTCTCCTTCATCTCTTGGGCTTTAACCCCAGTAAGGCCTCCCTATCTAATCCTCGGTCGATCAAGAGTAACCTTCCTCTTCTTCTCTCTCTTGACCTCTAAGTCCATAACCACGAGCTTATGTTGAGTAGTCAAGTTCTCGCCCGGAATGACCTTACAATCTTTGCAAACTTCTATCACCCTTCCTAAGGAGTAATTAATCGATCTGGGTCTTAGCTACCGCACTATGGTAGGTCACCAAGTATGCCTCCCTCTTGCAGAAGCTCGAGTTAGCTATGACCAACTCAAAAGATTTTGCGAAGTCCAAAAGTGACACTCCTCCCTCATTTCTATCCCCAAAGCTGAACCCGTCATGCACCTCATCATAACCTCAGATAGTAGCCCCTATTAAAATCTCTGCCTAACAATAACTTCTCAGTCTATGGAATACCCTTCACAACCTCGTCCAACTCCTCCCAGAAATGCCTTTTTTCCCTTTCAGCCAAACCCGTCTGTGGCGTATAATCACTAATTATGTTAAAAGTTAACCCTCCCAAAACTATTTTAATAGACATCATCCTATCATTCACTCTCCTAACCACCACTACTTGATTTCTGAGTTCCTTATCCACTAAAATGCCTACTTCATTCCTACCCCTCGAGCGTACTGAGTACCATAACTTAAACCCATCGACATCCAAGGCCTTAGTACCTACCTATTTGGTTTTCTGCAAACAGGCTATATTTACCTTCTACTTCTTAAGAATCTTCACTAACTCTATCGACTTACCCATCAAAGTTCCTATATTCCATGACCCAACTCTCAACCTATGAGCTCTCCAGGACCCCTTACCTCCATTGCCCCCAACTCCCGCCCCCAACCGAGGACATGACCTCAAACTACCATCATACTCGAAAACCACTAAACTAGATGAGAATTTGACCAAAAACTAGAAAGCAAGAGTCTAAAGACAACACCGAGCTACTAGCAAGCAGATGTGTACTAAAGGCAAAAAAGCACTAATATAAACAGGCAGGCAAGAACAGTTTCGAACTACAACAAGCAGATGTGAACCAAAAACTAAATCAAGTATGAAACCCTATACACAAATACAACCCTAAGCAAGAAGCTATGAAAATCAAGCAGACAAATTAAACGATGGACTAAATCAAATATCAGGAATGATCAAATAGCCAAATACACCTACTGCCAAACCAAGAATAGGATGCAATAAACTTATACAAATCCCAACAAGCAGATGCGACCACGCAAAACATAAAAGTAAAAAGGGAAAGATAGAACTTGTTAGTATTTTGATGGACCAGTGATTTCATCATAGCACCGGCCAGAAGAGACTGTCAGTACAGATGGTCGGACGCCGGGGCGTGTCGGGCTCGTCACCAGAAAAGATCTGGGTCAAAACTGTTATTATTACTGTTCGCAAATGCGAACACACACACGCACATACAGAGATAAGGGGAAGAAAGGACATGAAGTGAGCAACGGCGGAGTGGTCACCGGCGACAGACGTCGGATTCCAGCCAGAAAGAAAGATAAAAAGGCAGAGAGGAAATAGAAGAGGATAGAAGAGGAGGAAGAGGACGAGACCTTACCTGTGTTGTATTTCGCCATCGGGATGGCAGTCGGCGACCAAGAATTTTCAGTGGTTGTTGTGTTACCGTTAGGAGAGAGAGTGAGAGAGTGAATTCCTTGAGAAGTAGTCGATGAAATTTGGAAAAGAAAATATTTTTCTTCATTCCCTTTCTCAAACTTTTTGTTAATATAAGGTAAGCTTTTTGGAACCAACGTTTTGGAGTTTTCCCCAACCAACCTATACCTTACTAATAAAAAGGGGCTTCCTTTTTGCAGCTGCATTGCACTGCCGCATAAACAATGGATCCGCTGGGCTGGATGAGAAAATATTTTTCTTCATACCAAACACACCTTTCTTCCAACGGATTTTTATTGACAGCAAAACCCGCAAGAAACTTCTTTACCTGCGGATTTTGGTTCAAAATTCCCAAGAAAATTTTCATGTAATTTGAGTTTTTCTAGTAGTGAACAACCTTACTACCTTTCATGGTGGGGGTAAAGTGTGCGTACAACCTACCTTTTCCAGACCCCACTTTGTGTGATTACACTGGGTATGTTGTAGATCAGAGCTCTTCTTCAGTTTTTTTATATCAAATTCACATTTCAATGGTTCACAGAGGCGTATGTAGCCTTGTAAGATGGGGTTCAATTAAATTCCTAACTTTTAACGCGGAGCATAAATTTATGTGTAAAAAATTATTAAAATTATACTTAATAAATAATATATATGAACCCATAACTTTAAAAATATAATGGGTTCAATGCTAAGAATCTTAAGATTGAACCCATAAAATTTAAATTCTGGATCCGTTTATGATGGTTCGTATATATTAACATAGTGAGAAACTATACACCTTGATATATACTAACAACTAACAAGATGATGTATGAATGCAATTAGGACTAAAGAATGATTAAAATAAAACAAGAGTCCTGAATAATATTTAGATAATCAGAGGGGAGCTACCGTTCTACTGTAGTTCGACATAATCTAATATTTTTAGCTCACACTCTATATTTGTATTAAAAGAATTCACTTAATAGGTATACATAATTTATATTCAGACCTCGTAAGCTATTTTTTCTAAAATCTAGAATTGATCATAAACTCAAAAAATCTAGTTCCACCTCTTAAAACAACGTTTAATTTTGCTTTGAATTATTTTTTTGGAGGGGTTGATGTTGTATGGAGAAGAGAGTCGGTGGCCATGCAAAAATAATGGGTTGATGAAAAGTTGGCGATGAGGTATTCACAATAATTTGAATGCTTTGCCTTTAGATTGAGAAGAAAATGACAAAAGAAAGAAAAGAGAAGTTTATGATTATGATAAAGAGAATGAAAAGTTTCCTTCAAAGATGGCTCACTATGTAAGAATTAATTTATGGTTTATGAGTAGGGATGTCAATGGATAGAATCTGGATCGGATCCTACTAGATCCAGATCCAGATCCGTTTTTCATACCTGAATCCAGATCCGGATCCAGATTCATCGGGTTCATAAAAATCAGATCCAAATCCGGATTCATCGGATCCACGGATCGGATCTGGATCCACATGTAAAAAAAATTGTCTTGCTAAGAATGTAACCTTGCTAAGAATATTTTTTTGAACTGACAAACGATTTTTACTTAGCTAACAATTTACTGTGTTTCAATTTTGAAATGTTCATATGAGATATTTTGTTCGTTGTCTCATTTTGATTGTGAGCTATTAATTGAAAATGTTGAACAATGACAATAGTTATGGAAAATGCTGACTAGTATTTCCACAATGCAGAACTTGCATGTGCTTGGAATCTTCACAAATGAAGTGAATATAATTTTAACTACTTGTCTATGGAGATGTTAGTCATTCACTAATATAACATTGATTTTATTATCGAAGTTACCTTTTTATTTTTTGGTTTTTGAGTTAACGCGGGGATAAACTAAACTTGTTTTGAGAATTAAACTTGCAAGGATGTGCTTAGCAATTTTAAGAAAATACTTATAAAATTACATTCCAGGTTATGAATATATTTAATAAAAAACAGATCCACTGATCGAATCTGGACCGGATACGGCTCAAATACAAGATCCAGATCCAAATCTGATCCGTCCGAAATAGATCCGGATCCGATCCGGATCCGTCGGGTCCAAATTTTGAAGATCCATATCCTATAAAATGGATCTGGATCCACCGGATCCGGACCGAGTCTGGGATCCACTGCCATCTCTATTTATGAGAGATTAAGCCATGAAATATAGTAGCCATCTCGAGACGGAATTGAGATATACAGTCATTTTATCTCAACATAAGTGGGTGAATTGACTTTAATTTTAGTAGTTCATATTTGTTTCAATCATGCAAGGTGTTTTAACGAAATTAATTATTTTAAATTTATACTTTAAAATCTAATAATTTGTTAAAATTTTATGTTATAGTTGTTGCATGTCAAAAATATTAGATTCAGTTGAACCCATAATACTAAAACTACAATTGTCTCTGTCCAAATGCCTCTAAAAAATCAAAGGTAATTTTCGGGGCAATTGTCACCCATGTCCTTCTCATGCTCCGTGACAACGGCGATATCATACCGAAGGGGCCAATCGTCGGCGTCACTAATCATGGCTTGGCAATGCCTACTTGCAATTGCAAAACCCATCTTATACCAAGATTCTAAAATTATCCTTTTCAAGAAATGATTGATTTCATATTTTGATGGATTCGACCTTGAAAATTTTTTGTATTAATTTTATTATACTTTTAAATTTGGCAGCTGAAACTTTTTTACCCACTTGGTTAAAAAGGTTAAAAGAGTTTTTTTAATATATAAATTCAGAATCCAATATTCATTGAAATTTTCATGTCTTGTATTTAAAAATATCAGGCTAGATTAAACCCGTAGCACTAAAGCTACATCTTCCATTGTCCGAATGCCTCGAAGAAATTAAAGGTCTTCGGAGTACTTAATTTTAATTATCGCGCCCGTCCCTCTCATGCTCCGTGACAATTGCGATATCCCTAACTTAAGGGCCAATCTTCCGTCACTAGTCATCGCGTAGCAATAGCAATTACAAGTTTCTAAAGTTATCCTTATCAAAGAATCATTGTTTTCAGACCTTTTCCTATTAATCTCAATTCTAAGTTTTGGCTGCAGTTTGAATGCAATTGCAGTTTGAATACATACGTTGCCCATTTTTAAACCAATCAAATTGTCAGAAAAGAATCAGTTCTTTTCCCCACAATTATCACAGCACATTATAATCAAGAAATGACAAAATGCACAATTGTAGTACCTATTAGGGTCTATTTTATTCTAGCTAGACATTTGGAATATGGAACTAGTAGCTACATTCAGATTTTGTTACACTAATTTGGCGTTAGAACTTAGAACTAGCTCATCGTAAAGCCCCTTAAGTCAACAATATTACTTTATCTTCTTCTTTTTTTTGTCTTTATCCAAGCCAGGAAAGTTTATTATCCAAAAAGAATTTTTAACTTCTCAAATATATAGTAATAGTAAGTATATATGACATATACAAATTAAAATGATGTAACATGAGTTTTAGAGCCCGTTTGACTCAGTTGATTAAAAATATAAGTTGATAAATAACAAATGATAAAAAGTACTTTTAGGTGTTTGGAATTGATTTTAAGAAGGGAAAAGACTCAAATATGTCATCGAACTATCGGAAATGACCCATCTATGACGTTCGTCAATAGTTTGGCTCATTTATGTATTCGTCATTACCAAAATGGC
This sequence comes from Anisodus tanguticus, assembly GCA_034509755.1. Classification (NCBI taxonomy): domain Eukaryota; kingdom Viridiplantae; phylum Streptophyta; class Magnoliopsida; order Solanales; family Solanaceae; genus Anisodus; species Anisodus tanguticus. The sequence continues at coordinate 40,338,962 of CM067552.1, forward strand.
TCATCCATGTCATTTTTCATTACCGCCGATTTTACAACACCATTTTTCATTAAAAAGTAAAATTTAAAGTTAAATCGTTTCCAAATAAGGAAATGTGTTATTCTTTTTGGGACTGACTAAAAAAGAAGTGTCATATAAATTGGATCAGATGGAGAAATTTATGTTTTAGGAAGAATATTTCAGAGAAAACAATAAATATTAGGAATATAATTATAAAGGATTTGATCAAACAAAAAAAATTATAAGCTGCAAAATAATAAGTTAGGAGGTTTTTGGTTAATTTTAGCTTAGAAGCATTTTCGGTGTTCGTCAGACGAGTAAAACAAACCAAAACAAAATCGTTAATTATACGCTAGTTTGACTAGTTTATAAATTTAGTCAAACACCCTCTTATTATTGTTAGGTGTATAGTGGGATTAATAAGAATAACTCCTTACTTCATTTCATGGAAATACAGCTAGCCAAGTTGGCTAAGTTTTCTCCATTTCCTGACAAATAAATGTGTGGAAAAAGTGTTTAATTTGGTCCATGGGAAAATGATAGAAAGAAGCTGAGAGTTTGTATTTTCCTCCTTTTCATTACCTTTTCTATTTATACAAAAGAGTTCAAATTTTATAAAATGATAGTGTAAAAGTTTTTACACTTTCAAGCAACCTTCTTAGCAACATGGCTTCTTTAATTTTAGTGCTCTTACACCGTTGCCCAATCAAGTTGAGGATAATTTCCAAAGAAAGAAAGGAAAAATAAATTTATATTAGATAAAACTAAAGACGAGTTTGTGTTAAAGATCACACACAGTCAAACCTCTCTATAACAGTATCGTCGGTTCCGAGATTTTTTTGCTATAATTATTAGATGTTATAAAGAGGTTTAATGTTCAATTCTAAGCGTAATCACACTTTATATAAAGAAGAAGAAAAATTTAACGGTGAAAATATATATTCATATAAAGTTACCCAGTATAGCTAGGTCGTGTTGTATTATATATATTCATATGATATTCTTTGTCGTAAATAATGTATTAAATTATTAAAAGATTATGTCAAAAATTCTAGACCTATTATTGATAATTTTAGAGATTCTATTTCTATAAATTAAAGATTGTTAATTGTTATATTACTAAAAAAGAAGATAGTTGGTATAGGGGGTTAATATCACAAAGAGCGTATTGTTATAAAGATGGTCGTTGTTGTTATAGGTAAAGATTTTGTTATAGAAAGGTAAAATAATATAACATAAAAAATCAATTTCGGAAAAATTTGACTATTATAATGAGGTTTTCTTATATAAGGATGTAGTTATAGAGATATCTGACTATAAATTATTAAGAAAAAGAAAAGGAGACAAGCACTCAACATGTTGGAACCTTGCTGCAAAATGTGACTTCCTCCTTTTTTCTGTTTATGCAGTAATAAATGATGCCAAGTTAGTAAACAATGATTAAATTGGACCAAAAATCACCTGATTTTTAGAAGAAGAAAAAAATATGAAAGACATTGAAGTTGATTTCATGTTGTGTCAAGTCCACCTTATATTTCTTTTTTCATCAAATTGCCTTTGCTTTGTCTACTAATCGCTGTCAAGCTTTGATCGATGACTTTATTAGCTTACAAGTGGGATTTTTCTAAAATTTACTCCTTTGCTTCCTTATCGTTAAAATATTAATTTTTCTAATTATTCACAAATTAAATTTCCACCTTTTAGTTATTTGATAATACACTAATCAAGAGTGTAAAAGATTTTATTCTACCAGTTCATTTGAAAGATAACGTCCATAATTAGTATGCAAAGCTAGCTGAAAAACAAATCACCTATTATAATATGTTAAATTATATTGATAGTATAATTGTAAGTGTACCTAAGTTAATTTTTTTCTTTTTTACATTCTTTTTGGTTAGTGCTGAAAGTTGTTATACCATTATTTTTATATATGTTGGAACACCTCATCACCACCTTGTATAAACTTTCTTTCAAGTGGTTTCTTTACTATTTCATTGGATAAGTAAAAGATTGTGCTTTAGATATGGGGTAAATCCTAACCAACTTAAGTACAAACTTATGAATATATAAAATGAGAAAGAAAAAGAAATAAACGTCTCAAAATATTCACCACTAAAAACAGAAATTAACAACGTATCAAATCTGTAGCTAGCAACAAAATTCGTTGCTAATCTTATTTAATGATAAATTATCCAAAAAAAACAGTTAATTACGAGCGATTTAACGACGGATTAACAATAAAATTCATAACTAATTTTATTTATTATTTTTTTGTAGCGGTCGTTATAGAAGCCCTCATTGCAACATTTTTTTATGAATAAGTATAATATCATCTCTCAGAATAATTTAAAATTTTAAATCAAGTGGCTAAGATAATTTAACTAGTATGAAAACCATTAAACAAATTAAAATATTTTCATGTTATCAGGCCTACCCACAAGAGAAGCGTGTCAGAGACATCAAATAATTAAACTAAAGTGATAAGACACTTAATATAATTCAATTAAACAAATATCTAATTTATCAATGAAGAATTGATCTATTGCTATAGAAAGCTAAGCACTCGTACTCGCCAGAATAGAAAAATTGTTATATCAAAAAAGTCATCAAGATCTTTAGAATACTCCATACGAGTTTTGGATCATCCCATTTTAATATACCCTTCAATGTTTCATAACAATTTCCTACAAGATAAGAGCCCCTTTTCTCACCATACTAGATATATATTATTTGACGTTCAAATTTATGTGATATAATTTGATTTTGTAGAAAATTTAAGTAAAAAGCGATAAATTTTTAAAATTTATGGTATGAAACATATTATAATATCCGTATAACTAAAGAAAACTTCTCATTAAGAGTAACAAGGTAGGTTTGTAATCAAATATGTCCAAATATAGAAATATATAATTTTTATAAATTAAACTAATAAGGAAATAATATCATATAATATATAACAATTTAAAATATTGCTAGCATTACATGTTTAAGAACAAGCACTGTCACGCCACCAAGCCTAATGGGTGCAATCCCCTTTAACAACGATATGAAGATGTTAATAAGCTAAATGAGTTTTCTCTTTTCCCCTTTTAAAAATGATTTTAAGATAAAAAGAAAAAGCATTATGCCAAATGAACCATGAGAAAGGGCCAGTGAAATAAGGCTTTGTTATTAAAGGCAAATTCAAGATTTAAAATTTATATTTACAAAATTCTATTAAATTTAATGATCATTTGAGTTATTCGAAGTTTAATATTTATATGTATCTAATAAATATCTTAAAACATATGGTTGAGCCAAAATTACTGGTTCCATTAAACCCTTAGCTCTGATTATAAATTCGCCCCTAATTGTCATATTCTGTGACAAATACAACAATGAGATCACAGATTTGACAGAATTCAACAGTGTTACAAAATTGAGCCCTATATATAAATAACTACATAAGCGTAAAAATAAGTATATATAAAGTCAAAAATACAATTAGAACTCACTATTCCCGGATCAGATCCTATTTATATATGAACATACTCCTTAAATTCAGAATTCACAACGTCTAAATTCTACGTACCCACAAGTAATGGCGGAGCCACCTTATACTAAGAGGTGTCAATTTGCTAGAAAATTACACTGTTTAGCTTGGTCAAAAGTTTAATTTTATGTATAAATATTACATGTTGACTCCCTTTATTTTTTACTACTATCTATTTTTTTATATTTTGATACCTCTAAGTAAAATTCTTGACTCCCCAACTGTCATAAGGGTAGTAGGTTAGTTAAGGTTTGTAGGAAAATAGTTGTCTCACATTTTGAAAATTGTGTGTGATAGTGAATATATTCCATATATATTCACAATATATTATGTACTTATTATTTTTGTATAATTAATGTAATTAAGGTAAAATAGAGATCATAATTCTATTAGGACTACAATTGTATACTCTATATTTATGACATTAATAATAGAACCCCATCAAGGAGAATTACACTATATTACATGGTATCAAGAGCAAAAAATCTCTCCCTACCCTAACCCTAATTCGGCCGCCGCATACCTCTCCTCCGCCTCCCTTTTTTCCGGTGATATTTAGCCGTATACAACCCTGTATACCACCGCCTCTTCGTGATATACAACCAGTATACCCTTCTTCTACGTGATACACAAGCCTCTTCTCTCAAAATCTACTTGTATACCGCATATATCCCGTGATATACAACCTCGTATACCACTGCTCCTTCGTGATATACCGCCCTTATACCCTGCTACTAGGGGTGGGAAAAAAACCCAGAGAACCGAAAAACCGAACCGAACCGAAATTCGATTCGGTTTTTTTAAAAAAAAAAATTGATTTTTTAAAAAACCGAACCGAATCAGGATTTAGTGATTCAGTTCGGTTTTTTAATTTTGGATACGAATCGAACCGAAAAAACCGAATTAAATATATAATTATTCTTATTTTTTATTTTAGGCTACTACTATCTCTTGAATCATATCCATTGAAGTCAATCTATGAAGCTTTTATGAAAGTCGAATGCGGCATGAACTTGATTAACATATCACGAAAGCATTGACATAAAACGTAGGGAGAGAAAGAAGTTGTAAATTGGTGAAACTTTAAATGCTCATAACTCTGCGCTCAGATGTCCGTTTTACCCGATTTGTTTTTTGATTTTGGCTATTTTTTCGAGACGGGGCCAGCCCAAACTGCCAGAAGGTGGTTTGGCACAACCAATTTTTACGAAAATGTCTGTTTTCCCAATCAATTTGTGTTTTCCCCCAAACCGGTTTCTAATTTTCCTTTTTCTTTAATAAACAACTCACGATACACAATAGATTTCAACGTCGAAATTTTATGGTAGTGTAGGTGAATGTCAATTTCAGTTTTGGAAATTTAATTTTTTTTTTTAAAAATAAAAAATTCCTCGACTCGGCCCACTAGAAAAAACCGATATAATCTGATACGTTCGGCGATATAAACAGAACATATCGGTTTTTTTTTAAAAAAAAAGTTGCATTCAGTTTTTTTTAAAAATCGATTTTTATTCGGTTCATATTTTTCGGATACAAAACCGAACCGAACCGATATACGCCCACCCCTACCTGCTACTCCATGATATACTCCCCTTCTTCTCAAACAGAATCTGTATACCGCTGATATACAATAATATGCACAGCACCCAACCCCCATATTATCTATTGTGTAGCCCGTATACATCAAGTATACAGGTAGTATACACCACTTGATACACTTATCACATAAGTAGCCCGGTATACCACTGTTATACAGTTGATATACGACAACCTCTCAACCGATATTCTTCCACGAATTTTCGGTAACCCCCATGGATTCTCCCGCTTTCGCTTTCGCTTCCTTAACTCCCGATGTTACAAATTATCAGTCTTAGGCCCAGTACCCGACTTAGTGGGTCGAGCCACTGCCCAGCAACCAGGCCCACCACCCAGTTGCCCAGCAGCAACAGTGGCCCCTGCCGAGGCCCTCTGCCCATCGGTCCAGCACGCAGCCGAGACCCACTGACCATCGGTCCAGCACGTAGTCGAGGCCCACTGACCATCGACCCAGCACCATCGGGCATCTTTCCATCCACGAGGCCCACTATACAACGGCCCAGCTGCAGCACGATGTTATGTGGTATATGAATACGGGCTCCATATCTCAGCTTACCAACAATTCTGGTATTTTTCTTCAACTGCAAAATTTAAATACTCCTCAATCTATTATGGTCAGAAATGGTCATCACATTCCAATTCAAGGGTTTGGCCACACACTAACCCTACCACCGCATCCCCACTTCTCCCTTAAAAATGTCCTATATGCCCCTAACATTATCAAGAACCTAATTTATGTTAGAAAATTTGCCATCGATAATTCTGTATCCATTAACTTTGACCCATTTGATTTTTCTGTAACAGACCTACGTACCAGAAAACTTCTTACGAGATGCAACAGTGAGGGGGACCTCTATCCTTTCCTATCCACGTCCACTGCCCATGTCAATCCTCCCACATCTCTAGCTGCCATCTCCTCCTCCATGTGGCAAAGTAGACTTGGTCATTCGGGAACTCATGTTATTGATTCTCTTAGAAACCACAATTTAATCCAATGTAATAAAGGGAAACTTTCCCATAGTTGCTCCTCTTGTCATCTAAGGAAACATGTCAGACTTCTATTTATGTCTTCATTAAGTATCACTTTCTCTCCCTTTGATATTATTCATGTGGATTTATGGACATCTCCTATAACTAGCAACCCCGGTCATAAATATTATTTGGTGTTTCTGGATGACTTTTCTTACTTCCTTTGGGTCTATCCGCTTAAACTTAAGTCTCAAGTTTATTCCAAAAAATTCCTCGAATTTCGTACATTGGTTAAAACGCAATTTGAAAAAGACATCAAAACGTTTCAATGTTATAATGGTCGTGGGTTCAATAACTCCCTCTTTCATAATTTTTGTGCTGCTAATGGCATGGTTTTTCATTTCTCCTGCCCCCATACTTCCCCTCAAAATGGTAAAGCCGAAAGAATTCTCCGCACCATTAACAATATGATTTGTACCATTCTCTTTCATGTGTCTCTCCCTCCTACATTTTAAGTATATGCATTAAAAATGATAGAACACATTCTTAACATCTTACCTACCCATACGATCCAAAATAGGACACCCACCGAAATTCTCTTCCGTCGGATCCCTTCCTATGATCACCTTCAATTTTTAGGTTGTCTCTGTTACCAAAATCTTTCCTCAACGGTCCCTCACAAATTAGCACCTCGCTGCACTCCGTGCGTCTTCCTAGGTTTCTCGTTGAACCATAGGGGGTACTTGTGCTATAAGTTATCCACATATAAAATCTTAATCTCATGCCATATTACGTTTGTTGAGTACGTTTTCCCGTTTGACAACATCCAAAAATTTTGAGACACTGATTAGGAATTCCTCGATGACTCAGACACCTCACCTCTAATCCAAAGTACACTATAAAATCTGCACCATCAGGTCATCTCGCCAACCATTCTGTCGACCCCACCTCGCTGCCCGGTTCCTACCCAGTTACTGCCCTAACCCATGACTGTGCCTGCCCACCCGACACCCAGCCCCTGACCGTCCCACTGCCCAGCCCCAACCCGTAACCATCCCTGCCCACCCGACACCCAGCCCCTGCCCAGTCCAGCCCGACACCTCCCAGCCCCCCTGCCCCACCGGTGATCGTCCCCACACACCACATGGAAACTCGTGCATAACACGGGATTTTTAAACCAAAAGTTCACTTTACCCTATCCACTCAAACCATCTCGCCCATTCCTAAAAATTCAATACTAGCCAAACTTGACCCAAATTGGAATGCGGCCATGCGTGAGATGTTTAATGCATTAACCAATCAGCACACTTGAGATCTTGTTTTGAAACTAGAAGGGGTGAATGTGATTCATTGTATGTGGCTTTATCATCACAATTACTGAAATAGTGGAGAGCTTGAACGCCACAAGAAAAGACTTGTGGCTAATGGTACTGGTCAGCAGGAGGGTGTTGATTGTGGTGGGACGTTCAGTCCGGTGGTCAAACATGCCACCATTCGCACAGTGTTGAGCATAACTATGGGGAAAAATTGGCCTATTCACCCGCTTAATGTCAAAAATACTTTCTTACATGAGGATTTGAAAGAAATTGTTCATATGTATCAACTGCCTAGCTTTGTGCATCCGAATGTTCCTCATTATTTCTGTCGTTTTCGTGAGTCACTCTATGGTTTGAAACAAGCCCTTAGGGCTTGGTATAAGAGGTTTGCTACATACATCATACATATAGGGTTCGTGTGCAGCAAGAGTGATAATTCCCTGTTTATTTTTCATCGAGGTACTGACATGGCTTATCTTATTTTATATGTGGATGATATTGTTCTATTAGCTTCTGAAAAGAATTCTGAAACATGAGATCATTGCCCTGGTCAAGTCCGAATTTGCTATGACACATCTGGGTAAGTTGAGTTATTTTTTGGGGATATCAATGACTAGATCCGCACATGCCATGTTCTTGTGTCAGCGTAAGTATGCAGAGGCGATTGTCTATAGGGTTAAAATGGCAAACTGCAAGATTATGCCCACTCTTGTTGACTCCAAGTCCAAACTCCGTGCAGATGATGGGGATCCGGTCAGTGATCCCTCTCTTTATAGGAGTCTCGCAGGTGCTCTTTAGTATCTCTCCTTCACTCGGCTAGAAATTGCATATGCAGTTCATCAGGTGTGCTTGTTCATGCACGCTCATAAGGAACCTCACTTTACAGCTATTAAGCGTATCATTCGATACGTTAATGGCACTCTTGACTATGGACTTCATTTATATCCTTCAGCACCGACTAGATTGCTCTCCTACACAGACGCAGATTGGGCAGGTTGTTCGGACACCCGTCGCTCTACGTCCGACTATTGTGTGTTTCTGGGGGATAATATCATATCGTGGTTTGCCAAGCGGCAAACCACGCTTTCCCGTTCGAGTGCAGAAACAGAATATCGAGGCGTTGCGAATGTTGTTGCCGAGCTATGTTGGCTCCGAAATCTACTTCTTGAGCTTCATTGTCCCATGTGTAAGGCATCTTTGGTTTACTGTGATAACATATCTGATGTCTACATGTCTCATAACCTGGTTCAGCATCAGCGAACCAAGCATATTGAGATGGATATTCACTTTATTCGTGAGAAGGTTGCAATGGGTCACATTAGGGTATTGCATGTTCCTTCTTCGTATCAGTACGCAAATATCTTCACAAAAGGGCTTCCTCGGCAACTGTTCTTTGACTTCAGATTCAGTCCCAACGTCCGGCCTCCTCCCGCTCCGACTGAGGGGTGTGTGATAGTGAATATATTCCATATATATTCACAATATATTCTGTACTTATTATTTTAGTGTAATTAAAATAATTAAAGTAAAATAGGGATTTTAATTCTATAAGGACTACAATTGTATATTCTCTCTCTATATATATGACATTAATAATAGAACTCCATCAAGTAGAATAACACTATTCTGGGTATATATTAAACAGTAGTATACAATCTGGATGCCTAACGATACAAGTAATATAATTATAAACACGCCAAGTCCGTCTCTGTGTGCCTGTGTATATTATATACTTTTGATAATGATATAAAGCCTTCAAAAAATTGACAAGCATTTTCAAAAAGGCAGTCAAATTCTTTAATTAATAGTACTTAGTTTTATTTCTCCTTTATAGTACTTTAATCTTTGCTTATAAATTATAAAATTTCTTTTGTTAGTTATTGTTTTTCTCTAGCCTTTATCCAACTGCCCTCTAAATGCCACTTTTTTCCTTCTTCCTTGTTCATCATATTCACTTTTAGCTTCAGTTTCTATAATTTGATTTGAATTTTCTTGAAAATAAAGAACCAGTAGTTGTTCTAGTTTTGCAGAAGAGTTTCTTCATACTGATGAACAGGTTAGCCCCTTGATCTTATTTTCAGCTCATCTAATGTATTTTTCTTTTTAATATTTTTTGCCTTGAAAGTTGAACTCTTGAATATATATATAAGTGTCTCTACAGTTTACACACACACACACAGAGACAGTCATATAATAGCTGGAGGTGTATGTTTCTGTGTGTGATCAAAGGTGGAGCTACGGGTGCAAGGGGTTCATCAGAATCCTTCGCTGAAAAGTTACACTGTATATACAAAGTTAGAATAATTTTTTATGTATATATAGTAGATGTTGAATCCCCTTAATGTTACTTATTTATATGTTTACTTCTTCATATTTTAAATTACCGTAGTGAAAATTTTGGTTCCGCCACTATGTGTGTTCAGTGACAGAACTAGGGCGTGCAAGAAGTTCATTAGATTCCCCTTTGGTTGAAAATTACACTGTATATACAAAGTTAGAATTATTTTTATGCATATACCCATTAGATATTGAATCCCCTTAGCTTATTCATATATTTACTTCTTCATATTTCGAATTCTCTTAGTGAAAATTCTGGCTCTGTCACTACATGTCTTAGCCTTATATACTGCAGGTCTACTTATTTGGTTTACTTGTTTTTTGTATTTTTATGTTTTGTTTATTGATTACATGAAATAATATGGATGAACTCTGACCACCTTTTATACTTTATGGTTTGACATGAGAAGCACAAAAAAAGCCTTCTTAAAATAGCAATCAATTTCTGAAACAGAGTGTTAAGTAAAACTCAGGTTCTTCTAACATACTTTTTTGTTTTATAATGAGAGGTATATGATCACTGAATTAAAACTATACAATCTGGTTTGGACTGTGATAAAAATTGATACTTCGTTCTTGCCTCTGCATATGGATTGTTGTGAAAATTAATCATTAGTAGAGTCGAAGAAACGTAACAGTAAGTACCAATTATTGACATATGCAACAGTTAAAGCTAAGTTAATTGTGTTCCTATTCTAGCTAGTGCTCTTTATTGAAGAATATTCTCAACAATCTTTACTAGCTAATTGCCTAATTTACTGATTCTTCACTTGGATAAGTTTTATTTGTTTCCTCAAATCTTTATCTAGTGTGATCTATTTCCTTACTGGAGTCTGTCCCTTTTTATTATTTTGCTCTTAGCTGAGGGTCTATTGGAAACAACTTTCCTACCTTTCATGGTGGTGTAAGGTCTGCGTACAGCCTATCCTTCTCAGACCCCACTTTGTGGGATTACACTGAGTATGTTGTTGTTATTGTAGTCTGAACCTTTTTAGTTTTACCTAAGCCGAGAGTCTTTTGGAAACAGCTACTCTACCTTTCGAGGTAAGGGTAAGGTCTGCATACACACTATCCTTCCCAGACCCCACTTGTGGGATCACGCTAGGTATGTTGTTGTTGAGTCTCTTCCTTTTTAGATGTGGTTTTAGAGTTTTTTCTTCTACAAATCTTATTGTCAGGTTTTGCATTTGAACATCCAAAATACCTCTAGGTTAAAATTAGAACAAAGAATTCGAATGATTTCCCTTTGATAAGGGAAAACTCAGAACAGAAATGCTTGATTCTAATTTTAACTCCAAGATAAAAGTGCATATATGATACTTTTTGATTATCTTTAAAGGTCAAACTCGGTCAAGGCAATACCAGTATTTTCCAGTATATTCTGCCTGATAATTTTGTCAGTGTTACTGTCTTTGATATTTGTAAGTGCAATTCATTTTTTTGGTAGAAACTCAATTGCAGTTTATATCATGTTCAGAGATTTCTTTGCTAGAATTTATGTATCACAGTGGTTCAAAAGTGCCTCATGTATCTCATAGGAAAAAAAATACCTGTTTGTTTGTTGTCCGATCATTTCTTAGTTTCTTACAAATGGTTTTTTTGGCTCTAACTTTGGTACTCTCTCTGCAGTAATCTAAAATTCGCGTCTTAAGTTATGCAATTTTCCTTTATTTTTTTCAGTTGATGAACATGAGTTCTCCGTCAACTCAGTTTGCCCCCGCAAGACGGATGGACATATTCGAACCGTATCACCATATGAGTATGTGGGAAGACACATTTAGAGGTGACATTATGCCTATCGCTGGTGCGTGTATGATCACACTGCCAAATGACAGGGCAGATGACAAGGTAAAGAACCATATTTGCATCTTCTGGCCAATAAAATCCAAGTTTCTACAGTTATGAGACTGATATATTTTGTTATTGTAGTCTGGATATACTTCTAGTGAACAACTTATACCCTCTGGCTCTGAGGATAATCAAGCAGGAAAGAGTATTTCAGACAAGGTGGGCACAACAGACCTTTAGTTCCCTATTTATCTCTCATTTGTGGGCTTATATATTTGGGATAAATACACTTTGGACGGCTCAAAAGTAATAGCCAGCAAATGTATAGGTTTTGTACATTAAGTATAAATATACATATAATATACATAATTAGTGTATATGTTTTGTATATTTTGGCTAGCTCCCGTAACTAATTTCAGCTGACAGGTGAAAAATGAAAAAAGCCCGATACATTTTAGGTGGAAGTATTGAAACATTCTTGTTGATTATCTTTTTTCATTTATGGATCAGTGCATTTGCGAATGTGTAGCAAATTTAACAGGAGTAGATAAACAAAATGTACCTCTGATATAAAAAGCTAAGTATATTTTTGTATTGAAAGTTAGGTACAACGGCGTCTAGCTCAGAATCGTGAAGCTGCTCGTAAAAGCCGTATGAGGAAAAAGGTATGGGGAAGTTGTACTCGTATTATATTTCTTGCAGTGTAGATATTTGAAGAACTATCTTGATTCCTTTTCCAACTCTTTCTACAGGCTTATGTTCAGCAGCTTGAAAAAAGCAATTTGAAACTAGCACAACTTGAAATGGAACTTGAGAGAGCTCGACAACAGGTCAGTGGAACTCTCTCCTGAGCGTTTCCCTAACCTAATTGGGATAATTACCATTTTTGGACCGCTCTAAAAAATAATTGCTGGCAAATGTATATTAAGTATAAATATACATATAGTATACATAATCAGGTTTTGTATATTTTGGCTAGCGCTCATAGTTAATTTTGGCCAACAGGCCAAAAATGAAAAAAGCCCCTCATTACATGTAGTATCTATATCTGCATCCATTATTGTTACACTCCATATTCTCTCACATCATGTAATGAATTATTGCAGGGACTATACATTTTTGGTTCAAATGGTAATGCGGGGCTAAATTCAACAATTAATCCAGGTTCGCAGATACTGGAGTTTGTCGTGTAATAGCTTGTGTCTCTCCTGAACTTTGTTTCCTAACTGGTGTTGCCTATGCAGGAATAGCTGCATTTGAGATGGAATATAGCCTGTGGGTTGAAGAGCAACAAAAAAAGAACGTCGAGTTGAGGAACATTTTGCAATCCCATGTAAGCGAAATGGAGCTCCAGTTGCTGGTAGAAACTGTCTTAAACCACTACTACAATCTCTTCCGAATGAAAGCTGATGCCGCGAAAGCTGATGTGTTTTACTTGATGTCTGGGATGTGGAGAACTTCAGTCGAGCGCTTTCTCCTCTGGCTTGGAGGATTCAAGCCATCAGAACTCATTAATGTATGTAGTCCTCGGTGCACTTTCACTGCTTTTTAACTTAGTAGTATTGAATTACCGTAGTTCTCATATTTAGTCATACATAAATATCCTGGAGTAGTCATCGGGTCATCCCACCTGTATACAAAAAATGTTTATAACAAAAAAGTCACTTAATGCCTATAACAAGGTCATTCAACCGGCCAAGTATCTATTTTACCCTCTAAATTATCAACCTTTGTTGTGTACATGATGCAACACTAGCAAGATTATAACCTTCAATGAGCACTGTCGATTAGTATTCAAATCCACTTGTGTTATTTCTTTAAGTTCTGCCTGCTACCAATTAAATATATACGAGATTTCTCAATGTACGTCAATTTTATAGGTCGTGATGCCACAACTTGAGCCATTATCTGATCAGCAGATCGTGAAAATCTGCAATTTACGACACTGTTGTCAGCAAGCTGAGGATGCTCTCACTCAGGGAATGGATAAACTTCAGCAAAATCTGGCCCAGAACATCCTAACTACGACCACTGGAATGGGAAGTTACAGTTCTCAGATGGTTTCTAGTATGGAGAAGTTAGAAGCACTGGAGAGTTTTGTTAACCAGGTAATACCTTCTATAATTTAATAGCACGGCTTAATTGCCATCGTTAATCTTAAAACTCCATGGTCCTTCAGTACATTGAAGTCTGAAATCATTTTATCAGAATGATTAGAAAAGAAACCAAAAAAATATGCCACCTGGGGGGTTTACCAGGACTAACTAATAAAAAACCTAGGACCAGAAGTGATCTTAGGAAACCAATCATGTTCCGGGAAAAATCTCAATCTCATTTTCATCTAGAAGAAAAGCAAAAGCTGTGTTTTCATTATGGTCTTACAGGACGACAATCACTTAAATACGTTCATATCGCCAGAAAAGCCAAGGGGCAACAGGTCAAATTTTATTATAATTACCTGAAATGTGTTTGGATAACACCCTTTTTCCCATTTTCTGTTCTTCAGTAGTATGAATCCATGCTTGGAAAGAAAACAATACGGAAAATAGTTCAAAAGTGACTATTTTTGCATATCTTGATACTTATCAAATGATAATCTTTGGTGGTGCGCATATTTGTAAACAGGCAGATCACCTTCGACAACAAACACTACAACAAATGTCACTTATCTTGACTACACGCCAAGCAGCCAGGGGCTTACTCGCTTTTGGGGAGTATCTTCAACGTCTTCGTGCTCTAAGTTCGCTTTGGGCTGCCCGTCCTCGTGAACCTACCTAGCCTGTTACGACGAAAAAAAAACAGATGAAGATAACTAGCTTTCTTTAGCAGCAGCTGGTAACGCCTGAACGAGCTGTATATGGAAAATGTAATCAGAGTCTTGTCTAGACTCGTATAGTTTTCATACTATGAAATACATATGATTCAGGTAACATGGCAACTTTCAAGAATTATGTATATAGGAAGGGGGATGTGTATAATTCTAGAATAAGGTGATAAGAACTTCATGAGAGTAGAGAAACATAACTATGAAAATGTGATTTTAACATATGGTGGAAAACTTGAAAGTATTGCTAATTGCCTTGTACTTTATGATCTTGACCATGTATTTAGGAGAGTGTTCTCCAACTTATTAGTTTTAAAGAGTAGGTTTATCCACTTCTCAGTGCTCATAAAGGCATTACGAGATGCTATTCAATACCATCTCCTCTTTGTATCTAATTTTGCAACTAATAAAATATCCAGATATCTTTATCATTATTACAAGTTTGCTAATTCATGAAGTTGTAACCTCTAATAAATATGATTATTCACCCTTAGCCGGTATGCGTCGGTTCGTGTACCTAGGAGGACAGTGCTCTTTGAGATCCACATATGAATTAGGTAGCGCCCCACCCACCACCCCACCCCACCCCACCCCAGCCAATGTACAATCACTATGATCTGTACATTTGAATTAGGTAGCGCCCCACCCCTCCCCCAAAAAAAGCCAATGTACAATCACTATTATCTGTAAGAATAGATCTTGAGCCTAACAACCCCAAAAGCTAGTTTGTAGGGTGAGGATTGTCCAAGTTCATATAAGGAGTCCATGTTCCCAATCCATTTCCGGGTGAGGATTGTCCAAGTTCATATAAGGAGTCCATGTTCCCAATCCATTTCCGATGTGGAACTCTTAACACTCCCCGCAAGTCCAGACCTCGTTAACTGGAGCGTAGACAATATAATTTGGGGGCCAACATCGGTGAACAAAGAATTGGAATGAGCCTGACTCTGATACCATGTAAAGAATGGATCTTGAGCCTAACTCAACCCCAAAAGCTAGCTTGTAGGGTGAGTATTGTCCAAATCCATATAAGGACTTCATGTTCCCATTCCATTTCCAATGTGGGACTCTTAACATTATCGAATGCAAAAACGTCTTTTTCTTTTATAGTCGCAAAGAGTAATTTCTATTCTATTGATTCCGATATTATAATAAACTTTACTTTTGGAACAACCAAGTATACCTTACTTGAATGACATCAGAAAATGTGTTCTTATTTTTATTTCTATATTGGATAGAGGAATTTAGAAAGGAAATAAGCACAATAAATATCCTTACACAAATGAAGAAATTTCCTAATCAGAAGAAAAAAGGCAGAAAAATAAATGTAAAGGTAGAGGGTACAACAGTAATTAGCTAATTTTCCCTCCAATTGTAACGAAATAAATGTCCACAAAATTAGAAGGGTATTAATATTTCTTTTCTTTTTTTGAAAAAAATGAAAATTAGATTCACAAAAAGATTCATTTCTCTATCACTTCATCAACCTTCTTCTTATTTCCACTCCATTGATGGCATAAAATCACTCTTTCTGAAAAGCGGTGTGAAATTAACAACCAAAAAATCCAAAATTATGAGCGATTTGAGATCAATTTGCAGACCACAAACTCTGTATTTTTCAATCACCTGTTATTATTGCATAGACTTATTGGGTAATCATGACATCAAAAGTCTTCTATAATAAGCTACCGTTTGAAAAATTAATGATTTATATAAATCTATTAGTGGGAAATATATTTTATCGACTAAATAGAGTAGGTAACCCGTTCCTTTCTTTCTTTTTATTTTTATGGCATTCTATCTCATCATATTACATTTTGTTGAAACTTACAAAAATGAGTTTCTGAAGTCGTGTTAAAAAATAGTTTTTAAAATTTAAAGTTGTATTTGGACATGAATTTTACTAAAAATTAAATGTAAAAATAGAGGGTACAATAGTCATTAGCTAACTTACACTTTTTTTTGTTTCCCACCCGATGTCCGTATTGTATTGGAGCCCGACTATTTTTAAATTTGCGCCCGCGTAGAACATATTTACGGGAAAAATATTCTCTATCAAAAATCTTTTATATTCAAAAATTGAACTCGATACCTCAAATTAAGGACAGTCTAGTCCACCGCGCATGAAATTAATGGTGGTTACCACACTTTCCCTCCAACTGTAACGAAATAAACCGTCCACAAAATTAGAAGGGAATTTCTATTTTTATTTTTCAAAAAATGAGGAGCAAAAATGACATTATTAAATTAAATTAGATTCACAAAGAGATTCATCTCTCTATCACTTCATCCATCTTCTTCCAATTTCTACTCCATTAATGACATAGAATTAACGACCAAAAAGTCCAAAATTATGAGCAATTTGAGATCAATTTGTCGACCTCAAACTGTGTATTTTTCAATCACTTGTTGTTGCAGAGACTTATTGGTTAAATCAGCAATTAGGGTTTCAATCCGAAACCCTAATTCAGCTCCTCGATGGTTAAAACCTTCGGTGCTGCAATCATGGTATCATAATTCGAGAAGAATTGAGAAGTGGGATGGTCGATTGAATAATCAACAGAGGAAAATGGTGACTACTTGTGCTTATAATTGGAATGATTCCAAGTCTCCTTATGAAACTCTAGGTATATAATTTTTTTTGAGTTTTCTTTTTTCAGATTTTTTGTGAAAATTTGAGTTTTTTTAATTTATTACTTCCTTCCTCCGTCTCATTTTATATGAAGTTGATTGACTGAGTACGAAATTTAAAAAGTAAATGATATGACTATAAGTCATTTTATTAGGGTTAAAATGGTAAATTTGGAGTTAATTGTTACTAAATATAGACTCCAAGTGTCCTTATGAAACTCTAGGCATAAATTTTGTTTGAGTTTTCTGTTTTCAGGATTTTTGTGGAAATTTGAGTTTTTTGGATTTAATACTTGCTATATTTTCTAGGTTACGCATCTAAGACTTACTATAGAAGACTTTTAATGGCCTTATTTGTGTATAAAAGTTATACTCTTAGGGTGTGTTTGATATGGAGGAAAAATGTTTTCCAATTTTCCCATGTTTGGTTGGCCAAAATTTTTGAAAAATATTTTCTCTAGGAAAACAAGTTCCTAAAAAATGAAGAAAATGACTTCCCTAATGGAAGTAGGGAAAACAAGTTCCATAATTTATATTCCATGTTCATTATCTCTTCCCAACCCCCACACATTGACCGTCCAACCACCCACCACCCCGAACCCTCACTCCCCCACCCCATAGCGTTTTGCTAGATTACGTATAAATGCTCTTTGGATAATATTTTTTCACTTCCTTAACCAAACACTAGAAAATAAGTAAGAACCCATTTGTTTTCCAAGAAAACATTTTCCATGGAAATCATTTTCCTTCATAGCAAACACACCTGTCTTTGGTAACTGGGAACCCTTCCCATTTCTCTAAAACCAGTGCTATTTCTTCGGCAATGAACTGAAAGGGGTGCCGCGCCGGGTGTGTTTGCTATGAAGGAAAATGATTTCCATGGAAAATGTTATCCATGAAAATATGTGGTTTCTTATTTTCTTGTGTTTGGTACGTAAGCAAAAAATATGTTTCCTAAAAGCATTTGTATATAATCTAGACAAATACTATAGGGGGGTTGGGGGTGGGTGGTGAAGATGAGGTGCGTTCAAGGGTGGGGAGGAGACAAATTAATGTGGAATGCCACTTGTGGGACTTATTTTCCGTACTTCCATTAGGGAAGTCCTCATTTTTAAGGAACTTGTTTTCCCGGAGGAAATGTTTTCCAAAACATTTTAACCAACCAAACATGAGAAAATTGGAAAATGTTTTCTGAATAATGTTTTCCTCCATACCAAAAACACACTTAGTTTGCTTGGATTTAAATTATATACGGTAAAAACCTTCTTTTTTTTTTTGCAGAATAAGTGTAGCTTAATTGGTTGTAGGATTCTTTTCCCATATATTCTAGGTTACTGATCCATCTTTAGAATAAACACTTGTAAATATTTTAATTTTAATTTTATTTTTCATAATATTGGCCTGAGATGAGTATAAATGGAGTAACATGGTTGGTGAGGATTCATGTGGCCGTCCTGAACTTGTTTAGGACTGAGACGTATTTGTTGTTGTCAAAGAATAAAAGTTAAACTTAATTTGACTGGGAACTATGATGAGAGAATATCTTAATAGAAAACGCAGAGGAAGAACTAAAGTGTGATAAGGATATGGTGGATTTTGAAATAGAAGGTAGAAAATATAATGGTTTCTGATGAAATATGTATTTGAATTGGACTTGGTTAGGTACATTTGTGTTGTGTTAAATACTTGACATGTAGCAAAGTATAGAGGATCTAGAAGTTGCAAAACTGCATTAAAAACCAAATTATTAGCTCTGCTAGCTCAAGTTAACATATTAGAATAACCAGAAAGCTGGAAAAAGCATATTCAAAGAATACATCTTTGCAAGAAACTGTCAATTTCTGTAGCAAAACTTTTTGTGTGGAAACAGCCTCTCGCAGAAATGCAGGGTAAGGCTGATACAATAGACCCTTGTGGTCCGGCCCTTCCCCGGATCCCGCGCATAGCGGGAGCTTAGTGCACTGGGCTGTCATTTTTCTTTTATTCAATCCTGCTTCACAAAGAACCTCCCAAGATAGCAAAAAAAATTCTTTGGTAGCTCAAGTTAACATATCAGAACAACCAGGAAGCTGGAAAAAAGCAAATTGAAATAATACATCTTTGCAAGAAACTGTCAATTTGTGTAGCAAATCTTTCTAAGTAACAGGGTGCATTTTCATAGTTTCATGAGTTCTATGTGTATGAGGCTTCAACTTTAGTCTTCTCGTTTCTTGCTTTTTATATAGTTATTTTTTTTTATTGGTGTTTATCTGATCTGGCTTCATAAAGGACATCTTCATCTCGGGATATATGTTTAAAAGTGTCATATGCCTATACAGACAATCTCATTCCAACTTATCAAACTTGTAATAAGACACACTGAAACAGCCTTTTGAGCCCCTTCATTTTAGCAGACTATAAAGCACAGTCCCTTTCCCTCTCACTTTGTGCAATTGAGTGCTTTTGCATTATTTGCAAAAACTGATGCAATGTTACCGTTCACAGAACTCGAAAGGGATGCAGATGAAGAGCAAATAAAGGTGGCATATAGACGTTTGGCGAAGTTTTACCATCCAGATGGTTTGTGCTTAATCTTATAGTTTTCATTTTAGTGCATTCCTCACACATGCATTTTCTCTTTGCTTACCGTTTTTTTTTTCTGGAATCAGCATCAGTATGTTGTGTACTTGTATTTGACCTGATGCTAGTTTTGGTTTTATCTATATTTGTATTCATGTACACAAATGGAAAAAGGGAAGACTCTCTTTGTTTCTATTCATGCCCTTGTATAGAAGAAAAAAACTCTGTAAATACATATGCTTGTATATTTGTGCGTAAAAGTGACAAGTTGGTTTTGCGTCCAGATGTTTGGACACTTTCTCCAGAAGCTTTGTTATAATATTATATTTAAGTTGTATGCTCATCTTCAGTCAGTAGAGCTTTCATGTAATAGTGCACTTCCACTTTTCATCCCGACTCCCAATCCAAACCACCAAACACACACACCCCTCCAAAAAAAAGAAATAGAAAAGGAAAATACAGTGTCCCGCACCCACCAGAATCCCCTCTCTTATTTTTGCTATGACTTGAGTTATCTTCACTAGTAGAATGCCTTTCTACGTTTTTTTCTTTGACAAGCCTTAGGTAGGATCTCTCTTTAGCTTTGGAACTGATTTATATGATGTGTTTTTGTATTAGTGAATGACATATTCCTGTAGCATAAAAGCCGGATTTGATAAGTCCAAAGTAGGCCTGTCAGCAAAGCTAACTCATGAATTGATGTTAGGAAAAAAAAAATTCTGTTCCACGAGATCATTTCCATCAATATTTGATTTATTGAGGTGTGCCATTGCAGTTTCTCGCAAGTGGAAAATGGAAATATCATAGATAAGATTTTAGTTGTACGCAGAACTAATGTCAGTTGCTCATAAGAAACATTTAATAATCATAAGAAATCTTATTCCTAGCTCAACCGGTTTGGTCAAACTACTACATTTGTGTGAACGTCCATTTTCTCTTCACAAAATTTCAGTTAGGCTGTAGAAAATTCAAAATTTAATAAAAACAATGATCTTATCAAGAATATTTGTATGTTATTGGACCACAAATTTTAAATGGTTAGCAGTTTGGAAGTTAATTCTTAAGCCTCAATGGATGAAGAAGTTATGATGGCTATATATTTTATTTTCCTTCTGAATTGACGGTGTGTAGAGTGATCTCCTTGTTCTGTGTAAAAAATATAGGAAAAAAAATAATGGTTTCCATCTCTTGTTGGTCAATTCTGGTGATATGTTGTTGGTCCAGAGTATCAATTTTCAAGAGCCTTGTACGGGCTGTTCTCTTCTATCTGGAACTAACTTACTTCTGTTTCTTCTCTAAGTTTATAATGGCAGAGGGACTCTTGAGGAAGGAGAAACTGCTGAAGCTCGATTCATTAAGATACAAGGTGCTTATGAACTGCTTATAGATGAAGAAGAACGGAGAAAATATGATAGTGACAATCGAGTGAACCCCATGAAGGTGAAAATTTACAATAATATTGATAGTTGTTGATTTATTATCTTTTCATCAATTATTCATCAATTAAAAAAGAGAAGATTACTTGTTATCCAAGTAGTATCAGTTATTAATCTAAAAATAGGCTAGAATCTAAATGACTGTTCTACATATAGCCTCTTGTTGATGTGTGAAAGCGAATTTTGCTAGGACAAATGAGCATGCTTTAGTGTTCTCCTTTCAGTATATTTCATCTTGCCTCCTTAAAATATCTAAGTGTTGTTTGAAGGTGCAAACCACCAATTTTTTTGTGCCTGGAAAGGGAAATGTATATATAACTAAGAAATTACATATTCCCTTTGCTTATTGTGGATGTTGTACCTATCAGTGAATCGTTGCATAAATACATATTCCTTTTTCTTATTGTGAATGTTGTACCTATCAGTGAGTCGTTGCATAGGTTATCCATACCCAGCTCCTTGATGAAATAATATTAAGACACTAATGATGCTAGTGAGATTTATTTTAAGGGGGGTTAGAATATCCCTTGCAAACCATTCAAGGGCACTTAATGAACAAATGCCTCTGACTCTCCGATGAGGCAGTTCCAAATGATAATGGAAATGCTATAATTTTGAGGAAGTCTTTAGTATAACAAATGTATGAGGATCATGAGAAACTTTAAAGACCAGAGTACTTTTATTTCTCTTTTTATTCTTTTTCTTTTGTGTAGGGGGGGGGGGGGGGTAAGGGATATTGGCGGGAGTCAAATCACCAACAGAAATAGTAGAATGATAAAAAACTTGTTTAGATGGGTATTGCATATTATATATGTATTGAGTGACATGGTTTTCCTTCATAAACACTTCACTATGCCTTTTATAACACATTAGGTTTTGCTTGAAGCTTCTCCGATATCGGCGGGAGTCAAAATCACCAACAGAAATAGTAGAATGATAAAAACTTGTTTAGATGGGTATTGCATATTATATATGTATTGAGTGACATGGTTTTCCTTCATAAACACTTCACTATGCCTTCTATAACACATTAGGTTTTGTTTGAAGGTTCTCTATTTCCTGAGTTACTTATAGTCTGTTTCAGAAGTTTACCAGCTTCTCCGAATTATTCAAACTTTTGCTTTTGGTCAAGTCATGTTAATGAAAACTGAGATATTATCACTTCACATGGAACTTATTTAATCCTAGTCTCTTCAAAAAAACAATCTTTAGAATAGATTTTTTCAGTCATGTGGCATATACTTTCATATAGGCGGACAGACGTGCATGCCATTCACTCTCTGTGGTAGTTGAGGCGTCTGGAGTACAATATTAACTATGATACGTGAATTTATGTAAATGAAAGTGAAACCACATACTTCGTTGGATAGAGATAGGACTGAACAAGTAAAATTTTCTGTAGAACTGGAATTCATCAGGATAGGCCAAAATTGGACTAAATTATCAGAGGAGGAAGTATTGTACTTTTTGCTTTTGGGTGTTTTCTATAGAACATAGACTTGTGGATTATAACATGCGTATAGTACTTTTCTGTATATTGATTGTGATCTGGGATTATCCCTTTGTTAATAAAATCCTTAATTTGCAAAAGCAACTGCGAAAAAAGAAGTGTTCTATGTTCCTGTAACATTGGCACCTTTTTTGTTAGGTACTATAATTGAACCAGTTAAGGTTCAATCCATCTTCTCCGTAGTAAATGGAATTCCAACTGGTTTTAAAATTATCCATTCAGGTTCTGTTGAATTCCTGTCCAAAATCTCCTTGTTGGGCTTGAATGGACCGGACTACAGGAATCATTTTTTCTTTTTTGGTTGATTAAGTCTTCAGAGTGGATAGAATTTGCCAATACTAAGATTAGTGATTTTTCAAGCATTCTAGTATTGTACATGACACCATAATAAGCCCCAATCGTTTACTTGTCATTTGGCTGGATTAGTTTATATTTTTTGCTGACAATGAAGCGTTGAAGCCGTGGAAACAGCCTCTTTCAGAAATGTAGGCCCTTTCCCGGACCCCGCGCATAGCGGGAGCTTAGTGCACCGGGCTGCCCTTTTGCTGTCAATGAAGTGTTTCCTGAATGTGGTGCTATTTGTTCTCTATCTTCTGGGGCCTGCAGTATCTTCATTTTCTCAAAACTGACATGAAGCTGTTCTGTTATTCGTCAGGCATCCGAAGCATGGGTGGAGTGGCTTATAAAAAAGCGGAAAGCATTTGACCAGCGGGGTGATATGGCCATTGCTGCATGGGCTGAACAGCAGCAGCTGGAATTAAATCTGAAGGCCCGCCGTCTTGCTCGTTCAAAGGTATCGAACTGCTATTAGTACATTTTTTGGATCTCTGAGCGCTAGTCGTCTAATAGTGCATTCTATATTACCTTATTAACTAATGCAATGCATTTTCGCGTTGGTAATGCACTGACGAATATGTCTTCAAGATATGCACATATTGAGATGTGCTTTGAAATCCTTTAACCTCTCGGTAACATAATGTGGCTCTAAAAATCCCAAATAAAAAATACTACTACATATATCTGATGGTCTGAAGAGATTGATCAGTTCATCAATCTTCACTTTCTTTCTTCTCAGTTCCTCTCTTCTCACCGTAGTGATGGATGTTCGTCATTTGGTGAACTAGCATTAGCCATACACCCAGCAGGTCACTCAATCTGCATTATACCATACATATGATATATCATGTATGAACATGATACAAATATACATACAGTGCTTGATCCGTTTTCCTTTGCTCATCCCTTATGTCCTTTTCCTCATTCCACTCCTGGAAGACTATAAATATGATGCAGATCTCTTTCCAAGTGTCATCTAAAATTTTATTTGATAAAATGGACTTTCAGATGGATCCCGAAGAAGAAAGGAGAATTATTGCTAAAGAGAGAAAGGCTTCTGTGGAGAATTTTAATAATACTTTGAAGAGACATACACTTGTCTTAAGGAAAAGAGATATAATGCGGAGAAAAGCAGAGGAAGAAAAGAAAAAGGTCATTAGCAGGCTTCTTGCTGCTGAAGGTCTGGAGCTTGCGGAGGATGATGAAAATCTATAGGAAATTCAACGCATCTTGGTTCTCCTCGATTCACCTGATGAAGAATGCAGTTTTTTGCAAAGTTGTTCTGAGGTTGAAGCAATGCATTGTGCAATAGAGGAGGAAGAAAAAGTTGTACATATGATATCTCCCATCTGTCGCTTTACACATGAAAACACAGCATCTTCGTATAAGTTAATTAGATGAACATCAATCTTAGGTTGACTTTGTACTATACTGAACTTGGCAAGGTTGAAATGTTTAGTTTTCTATTTGCCATTGTCGACCCCTTATCTAGGGGTGGCCAGTGGGCTGGGCTCGGGACCGGCGGGCCGGGTTTGGCGGGATCGGGTCGGGGCGGGACGGGAAAAAGGGTGTGATCGGGGCGGGGCGGGTCAGGCGGGATCGGGATAGGCGGGATTTGCCGAAGTCCCGCCCCGATCTCGATCCCATTGGAATCGGGATCCCGGGCTTTTTTTTTTTTTTTGCACATAATTTTAAAAATAACATATATATAAAAAAAATTCAATAATTAAACAAGATAGTGTAATAAAACATCCTAATGTTGTTTTTGTGCCTCTTATATTATTTAATAGGCATATGATTTTTTTGTAATACAAATACAATTGTCAAAATTGCAACTTTGTGGTGTTGTTCAAAAGTTGCAAATTACATAGTAAAATTGCAATTAAAAAAATTACATTATGAAAAAAACCTGTTCTAGTTTCTTGATAATTTCCTGTGGTTCTTCGGTTGGAATTGATATTTGTTGGTCAAATTGATCCACGTGGCTTCCACCACCTTCGGATAAGATTTCGTTGTAGTTTTCGTCTTCTTCTTCGTTGATCTCCGGTTGACCACACCTTCTCCGCTCCGCTCGTATCCAATCTCTGAATAATACTACAATCTCCAAGCTGTCTCTGGCTAATGAGTGTCTGTGCTCTCCTAGTTGATATCTGCCCGTAGAAAAAGTGCTTTCAGACGCAGTTGATGACGCTTGAATGTTCAAAACATCTCGGGTCATCATTAAAAGTGTCGGAAAGGTCTTCTCATCCCCCTTCAGTATTTCAGCAAGTCTTCACGTCCTTCTTTATTGAGAACTGTTTGGTACGGTATAGAACCCTGCAAAACAAAAATATCAAACTCGCTAATTTGGTTAGTAGCGGTACGGCCGCATATTCTATTTCTGAGGCTTTCAATACTAGCCGCAGAAACAGCATGTCTTTTGTGAGGTTGTGTTGAAGAAGAAGATGGTATGGAAGTCGGTATGTTACTAGCACTTTCTTGTTGGTAAAACCTATATACTTTTTTTGCATTGGTCTTCTACGCTAGACAACACTTCTTCTTTAGTTTGTTCAATAGGTGGTGGGTGATTTGGATTTTTGGGACTTGGAGGTGGTAGTACTTCTATACAATCGTAAATAGTTTCAATAAGTGATTTAGTACCGTCTATTTTAATAGTCGAATTTAATACAACACCAATAATATAAATAGTGGGAATAGGAATAAAATATTTTTTTATTGTGATAAACATTTTTTAATAGCTGTCATATAAGCTGGATTTTTCATATATTCACTAAGTAATAAAAACATTAGAGATATATAAAACAACATAGTTGAAATAGTAGGATAATATATACCGGAAAATTCTTTTGTTGCTTGAAAAAATTTCTCTAAAAATACAATAAGTTTGGAATTTTTTACCCAATCGCTATCTACAACCATATCAGCTGAATTTTGATTATGAGAGTTAAAAAATAAAGTTATAGGTTTTCTATAGTCATAAGCAACAAGTAGTTGCTCATATAAAGAATTCCACCTAGTGGGTACTTCTTCTGGAATTTTTCTAAAAGGTAGTTGGCAATCGTGACAAGTTTTTTTATATTCTTTTCTTCGTTGTATTCTATTATTTTTAAAAATAAAATTTATACCAAATTGTATTTTACTAAGAATGTCTTCAAAAAGTGATAGATCATCCTTTACAATTAAGTTATATATATGTGGCATGCGCATTTTATATGAAAATGATCTGAAAAAGATGGAGTTAAACTATTTTTTAAAATTGTAATAGCGTAATTGTTAGAAGAAGCATTATCTAATGTAATAGTCATAATTTTATCAGTTATTCCGTAATAATCGCACACTTGATAAATATTTTCTGCAATAAAAGTATCAGTGTGCCTATCATCTATATATCTATACGCTAAGATACGTTTTTGCATCGATCATTTATAATCTATCCAATGACAAGTTACCGTTAAATAATCATGGCCGTTAGTACTACGACCTATATCAGAAGTGATAGCCACTTTGCCATTAAAATGATATAATGAATAACGTAAATACTGTTGATATTCATGTGCAAATTTAAATACATCTCTCTTAACAGTTGATCTAGAAAAACCGTTAAAAGCAGGATTATACAAATCTCTAATGTAATGAATAAAATCGGGAGATGAAGGAAATGAAAAAGGCAAACTCTCCACAACAACTAATTTTGCTATTGCTTCCCTATCTCTATGTTTATTGTATTTAGGGCCTACAATTCCCCCCGTCATAGGGTTAATTTGACCATGTACTTAGTCCGGGACAATATCAGTATGTGAACCTTATCCGGATGGAGCGGGCGTTTGCGCACCCGATTTTGAAGCCTCGTATTAGGCATACCTAGCTGGATGAGCCCTTACTACGTGTCTCATTAACCCCCCCCCCCCCCCCCCCCCCCCCCCACCGTGACTCTTTTCAGTTTTAAATTTTAAAACATCTTTACAAATTTTACATCTAGCTACTTGATTCTCTACGTCCCTATCAAAAAAATATCCATGCATCTGATTTTAATGGTCGTTTTGCTGGACCTCGTCTCATACTAGGGGGAATAAGAGGCATTTCAATTGAAGGTGCACTAGTGGGTGTGTTGTCATCAACATTAGTGAGTGTATCATCTAGATCATCGTCTAAATTAAAGTCTTCTTGAGTTCCAGAAAATAGTTTCTCGTCTAAATCTAATGGTATTGTAGGAAAATGTTCAGTATCAACAAAATCATCATGTGTAGGAATATGATTATGTCTAGAAATAGGACCCTTGCCCTTGTTGCCCCTACTAGAAGAAGCATGACCCCTACCCGTAAGCATACGTTTAAATCCTTCCATTATAAATTTATAATTATACTAATAAATAATTAAAGTAAATGAAATTAAGTGCGCAAAATAAAATAAACAAACAATAATAATTTAATGAAGGAACGAATGTACCAAACGCCGACGTAACGTCGACGTGTAATCGAGAGGTTGAAAATTGAAACTCTGCTCGATGGAAGATCCTCAAGCTAGTTGCCAACTTCACTCCCAATTCTCAAATGAATAAATAAAATTGAATATTTAGTAGACAATGTAGACTTGTAGAGAGATAGATTGAGAGATTAGAGAGATTGTAGGAAGATTTGTGAGAAAGATGAAGAGAAAATGAGGTATTTATAGTTGGAAAATTGGGTTAAAGAGTAAATATAATAACTTATGGGTTAAAAATAAATATTAAGGGGGTTGGGGGAGGGAGGAGGCCAAAAATGGTCGTTGTACAACGGTCAAAATGTAAAATGGTCGTTGGTGCAACAGTTATTTTTGCTAAAGAGGGGTTTCAGGCGGGATCGGGTCGGGATCGGGGCGGGATTGGGATCGGGCCTAGGGCGGGCCGGTACGGGTCGGGACGAGACCTTGTCCCGTCCCAGTTCGAGTCCCGATACCGCGATTTTTTTTTTAAAATACTCGGGTTCGAGGCGGGATCGGGCTGACCCGGCCCACTGGCCAGCCTTACCCTTATCTATGTTTATATAGATGTTATATCTCTTTCTGCTAGTACTGCTGCTCATTATTAATCGAAAAGGATCTAGACGGTTCAATCAAATCTTGCATAGTACTATTCATTTGCCTTTTTAACTACGAGATAGCAGTACCTAGTGGAATAGCCAAGGTGTGCAAGCGCACTTGAACACTAACATCATACGAGACTCGTCCTACTTTAGGAGTTAAGGGTGTTTCCTGCTTACCGCTTTAGCTAAATGGTTTTAGAGGCCACCGAGACACTAATAAGTAATAAATAGTAAGAGTTATAGCCAACACTACAACAACAACAACATACCCAGTGAAATCCACAGGTTGGGAATGTAAGATGTACGCTGACCTTATGACTCGAACAATTGGGCCCTGCACGTCGGAAATATCATTTCCACACACGTGCAATCTTTGTGCCAAGTATCGTAAATTTCGTTAATGAAAGAGATATTGGTACGTAAGTGAAATGTTTGAGACGTAGAATGATGGATGGCTATTGGATGAATAACAAGTGTTCCGCGTTGGTAAACGAAAGAAGGATTGTGCGAGGTGTAAAATGGAACGGGTCAGAAAGGGCCGCGGCGCCTCCCGGACTGGGCTGCGGCGCTTTGCGGCAGTAGGACTTCAAGCTAATTAGAGTCGCGGCGCCTCCTAGCTGAGCTGCGGCGCTAATTGACTGTTTGGCTTCTGGAGCCACGGCACTAATTTACTGTTTGGCTTCTGGAGCCGTGGCGCTAAATGCCGCAGAGCCGCAGCACTTCCCAAGCAGTGTTTGCTCGATGGAATCCCAAAGGTTTGGCTATTGAGGGGGTTTCAATGGCATTGAATTCACCCAATAATGGCCATTACTTGGACCATTATGTTGTTGCATTACTTGGGGGTTAAATATCACCCTTTACATGGCAATTGATGGCCATTATGGGGCATTTGAAAGGTTATATTGCACACCTATAAATTGAGGCCTTGGCTCAATTCTATAGATGAATATATATGAACAGAAAAGTAAGTTCACAACTCCACAAAGAGATCAGATTTTCCTGATAGCAATCCTTCTCTTAGCAATCTTCATTATTCGTGTTCTTCACTGAGATCATTTGTGTAGGCTTTGCACACTTGATAGTTTGTTGTTTCATTTGGAGAGACTATTGTCCACACTTCCGTAAAGCATATATACTGGGGCAATCTTGTCTTAAAGACATAGAGTCATCTCTCGACTCAGCCGGTGGTGTTGTGGTTTATCTAATCGATTGTTAAGTGTTTCAGGTGTCAACTTAACAGATGAAGGACTCTAACCGTTCGTATTCTCAGCGGATCTCCAAGCCACAAGTGTAGCAGTTCATGTTTTTGTATTCCCGAATACAAGATCCATATTTGAAGTTTCATTTCAAGATCAAGATATTGACAACTTGTTGTTGTCCTCATTGTTGTTTATCCTTTCGATCATTGTAATAGTTATTTACTATTCCTGTTGTTTCTTTACATATTCCAACAATTTTAAGACAAGATTGGTGTTAGATATTCAAAAGATGTTGGTCGACAAGTGTGTGACCAAATCTGGCTGTGGTTTTCTTCTTGAAAACAGTTCTGTTGACAGTTTTGCTAACAGTTCAAATACTGTCTCTGTCAACAACCGTGCTTTCAAGATTGGTCCTAGTTATAGTTCTCTCTTTGACGACAGTTACAAGTCTGTTTTCGTCAAAGGTGGGATCTCTGGATCTGATGCTGAGCTTCAAGATACTGCTGATAGTCATGCTAGTACGGCTAAAGTTCAAGGACGAGTTGGTGTTAACTCTCCCGAGGGTGGTGGAAATACGCGCCCACGAGAGGCTGAGGATGTCAACTGGGACAAGAGGAGAAGGCTGAAGATGATGTTCTATCATATAGCAAAAGTCCTATATCTGTCCCAGACAGAGGATCCAAATTATAGTAAGGAGGATGTGGACACTCAGTCTGACTGAAGTGGGCTAGAATCCAAAAAGTCTAAGTTGATAATCCCTTCTTAGCTATAATGTGTTTAGTTAATATCTGAATAAAAATGTGTAAAGCAAGGTTGGGATTATGAAAGTGTTTTCATTAGAAACTTATATTCCCTACACTCTAAAATCAGATATTGAATCTTCTTTATTCCCTTATAAAGATTGGACTATTGTAAACAAAACTTAAAAGATCCGTTCTTTTGAGTATAATTATTAAAAGTGTGTAAAGTATGTTCGCACATACGAAGGAGAGAGATCCACTGACTGTGCGAAAACTGTTACCACTCTTAAGTAAGTGCCAGGGATTTCCCTGGGCACCAATCACAAGGGAAGAAGACTAAAAGCTAAAGACGTTGAACCTGTCACACTATTTAACAGAATATCCTTCATTTGATAGGATGATATTGGACACTTAGTCGTACAAAGCCTACGGGCGACTGGAGTGGGCCAAAATTCATTTGATAAGATGATATTGGACACTCAGTCGTACAAAGCCTACGGGCGACTGGATGGGCCATAATTTATTTAATAAGGATGATACTGGACACTCAGACATACTAAGCCTACGGGCGACTGGAGTGGGGCCATAATTCATTTGATAGAAAAGTAATGGACACCTAGTGAGGTGGGCTAGAGTTTTCAGATCTTAAATGATCTGAAGGCCAAAAGAAAGGCAGAAAAGAAATTGGACACTCAATCTGCCTAAGCAACTGGAGTGGGCCAGAGTATCCAGATCACATAAGATCCGGTAATGCCCTAACCACGGGCAAGAGGTTGTTCGTGTGAAGTAACGCCACCTCTAAAGTAGAAGGGGTTGGAGAGGTTGTCCTCAATAGGACTTCAGGGAATGGGATCACTCTAAAAGGAGGTAATACATGTCCCAAACTTGGTTTAAGGGACGTTGTTGGTCAAACTGGTTTGAGACTAGTCCAACAGGTCTGTAATAACTAAGAATGGTACAGAATGTCTGTAGCTAGATGAATTTGCAATCCGTGCATCTATGTCATCATATATTAAGACACGTCAAATAGAAAGTCATTCAAAAGCTAACGAAGTTGAGATTGTTGCCTTTTGTCGACATAAACCCTCAAAATGAATGTGAGGTAGGCGAAGAGGCAAAATTACCTTTTTATTCCGTCAAAGGAATAGCGAAAGAAGCACCACTCCTCTAGAACTTAGTCACACCTACATGGGTGATTTGGAGTTTATACAAAATAAAGGGGGGAGACAAGTACTTTGGGACCTTCATTGATGATAGTACAATGTATTGCATCCTTTGTTTGTTATAAAGCAAAGATGAAGTTGTTGAAGCGGATAAGCGCTACAAAGCAGAAGTTGAAAATCAACTAAGCCTACGGATTGAGGAATTCGTAGTGATAGAGGGGGAGAATGTGAAGCATCGTTGATCAAACGACTGCTCATTACTCACCTCAGTCTAACGGTGCTAGCCAAGTGCAAAGCCGTACGCCCAAAATATGTGGGGCAAGGCGATCCTTACCGCTAATGCGATTCTCAACAGAACTACGCATAAGGATAAGGATAACCCTCCGTGTGAAACATGAAAAGGATCCCACCTACAAATGGTGTGTTGTGGGGTGGCTTGGTAGAGGTTGGAATACCGAAACAGGTCAAGTTGGACCTAAGACTGTAGATTGCATATCCACTGGATCTGCAAATAACAGTAGTGCTTATCGCCTCTTGGTGTCAAAGAATGCTGAATTCTTTGAAGATAACTTTCCTTGAGAAGGAAAAAGAAGTAATTGTTCAAGGTTAACAAGAACCCGCGAGGGCCTGACTGTCTGGAACTAGACGTTCCGTATCTACAGGACTCGGAAGTTGCTGACTATACGAAACTTAATATTCCAGATCTACAGAACTCAGGGATTCTAGATGTTGAACCGAGACGAAGCAAAGAGGGGACAAAGACTTGTTCCAGGCCTTCTAGCTTATATGGTTGAGAACGAACCATGGACAATTAACAAAGATTTGTCATCTCCAAAAGCGCTGCTTTGGAAAGAAGCTACAGAGAAATAGATTCCATCATATAGAATCATACTTATGTAATGGTTGACCTTCCTCCGGGAAAAGAACCTTTGGGTTGTGAAAGAGGATACTCAAAAGTGAGTATAAAGTAGATGGATCTACTGACGAGTATAAGGCCTCAACTAGTTGTACATGTGCTCCCCTGTGAATAGCTTAACATCCAGGGCCATTGCAGTCTTGCGTGACATAGATGTTGATGTCGCCTTCCTAACCGGAGAGTTGGAAGGGGAGGATCAGAGTTGGTTTGCTGGACTGTTGAGCTTCTTCTTGAACTTTCATTTTTGTCCCTGAAATGTTTACATTTTGGTCCTGGAAGTTTCAGATAAAACAGAAACAATGAATCTGACAACAGAAACATTGTCTGAAGTTAGAAAGCCAACAGTTGGAAAAACCAACAGTCTGAGAGTGGAAGTTATATTGAAACAAAAGATATGGGTATCACAGATGACATCTTAGGAATTGGGATTTGTAAGACATCTAACGGACTGGTCTAACTCCAAACTCAGTTGTGAGATAGTTGACAGTCTCGTCGAAGCCACCAATGGATATGAATCATAGAACTGATTGGAATCATAGTGCACCCATATACAAGGAGCGATATGTGCAGGTCACATGTAGTTCAATGTATTGTACACACTACAACCGACCTGGTATCGGCCTACAAAGTAGATCAATTGAACTAAGGTTCACTCGTGATTCTGGAAATGATCGATAGAAGGCGTTAAGTCAGATATGACGATATCTGAAATATTCGCTTATCTACGGATTATGGTATTTTGAATGTCCAGCGGTTCTGGGAGAACACAATGATTCAAACTGGACATCAGATATGAAGAACACCAATGCCACAAATAAATGTGTATGGTGGGTCTTGGAAAATCCTCTAAGCAAACTTGCATCGACCGATTCATGATGGAATCGGAGTTTATCGCTTTAAACAAAGCATGAAAGAAGTTGAGTAACTTCACGGCTCCTTAGAGGACGTCCCTTATTGGGAGAAACCCGTGTCTTCAGCAGTTACACACTGTGGCTAGCCGGTCGACTTCAGAAAGGGCACAGATGACGGCGTCTGGACATATCTGTCGGAGACATAAGACCGTATGGCAGTTGATCATCACGGGTGTCACTTCTTTGATTACTAATCAAATGATATATCGGACCCTTTAACTAAGGGACTACCCCAAGATCAAGAGTTCTGCCTGTCTAGGGGAATGTGCTTAAAACCCAAATGATACAAACCTTTGTGGTGGTAACCAACCATACTGACTGGAGATCCCAAGAATGTGGTTCAATGGGAAAACTAAGCTGCAAAAGGTTCAGTTGAGCGCTTCGGTGGAAGCAAGAGCACTTCGGATGATGTTTTCTGTAAAGAAACATGAATCCAAAGTCGTTCCCGCGATAACCTGCATGGTGGGTAAAGGTTAAGCTTCCAAACCTTTAACGATCCTCAAACGGTTGAGGTTAAGGTTGGGGAAACTTTTAATGATTCCTAACACTTGTGAAGTGAGGTATAGCAGGATACTTTGTAGGAAATCACCTATTTAAGTGCGAGGACAGGCCGCCTCAAGAGAACGCACTTAAGAATCCAAGTGTGTCCACGGCCACAACGGACAGAACAAAAGAAGAAACTAATAAAGGGGAGGTATTGTGTTGGTACTATTGTCTTGGCTTACATTAAACACTGACGGTTCAAGACATCACGTTCACCGCGCAGTAAGTAAGTCCGATGGTATTCAACTAGGGAAGGTTCAAAGCGGAAGCTACCTCTCCTGATGCAATATCTTTTCGCTGAAAGATTGCTAAAAGTAGTCACCTTGTGTGTGCGCCAAAATCTCTTTCAAGAGGGGATTGTTGGAAATTTACTAATGTGGAATTAAGTTTATCCCGTATTTATGACTCGAACAATTGGGCCCCGCACGTCGGAAATATCATTTCCACACACGTGCAATCTTAGTGCCAAGTATCGTAAATTTCGTTAATGAAAGAGATATTGGTACGTAAGTAAAATGTTTGAGACATAGAATGATGGATGGTTATTGGAATAACAAATGTTCCACGTTGGTAAACGAAGGAAGGATTGTGCGAGGTGTAAGATGGAACGAGTCGGAAAGGGTCGCGGAGCCGCGAAGGGCCGCGAAGGGCCGCGGCGCCTCCCGGACTGGGCCGCGACGACGGAGCGCCGCAACGCTTGGTCGGTAGTGGACCTTCTGGCTAATTAGAGTCGCGACGCCTTCTAGCTCAGCTGCGGCGCTAATTGGCTATTTGGCTTCTGGAGCCGCGGCGCTTCCCAGGCAGTGGTTGCTCGATGGAATCCCAAAGGTTTGGCTGTTGAGGGGGTTTCAATAGCATTGAATCCACCCAATAATGGTCATTACTTGGACCATTATGTTGCTGCATTACTTGGGGGTTAAATGCCATCCTTTACATTGCAATTGATGGCCATTATGGGGCATTTGAAAGGCCATCTTGCACACCTATAAATTGAGGCCTTGGCTCAATTCTATAGATTAATATATTTGAACATATGAACAGAAAAACAAGTTCGCAACACCACAAAGAGATCAGATTTTCCTGACAGCAATCCTTCTCTTAGCAATCTTCATTATTCGTGTTCTTCACTGAGATCATTTGTGTAGGCTTTGCACACTTGATAATTTGTTGTTTCATCTTGGGAGACTATTGTCCACACTTCCGTAAAGCCTATATACGGGGCAATCTTGTCTTAAAGACAGAGAGTCATCTCTCGACTCAGCCGGTGGTGTTGTGGTTTATCTAATCGGTTGCTAAGTGTTTCAGGTGTCAACTTAACAGACGAAGGACTCTAACCGTTCGTATTCTCAGCGGATCTCCAAGCCACAAGTGTAGCATGTTCTTGTATTCCCGAATACAAGATCCATATTTGAAGTTTCATTTCAAGATCAAGATATTGACAACTTGTTGTTGTCCTCATTGTTGCTTATCCTTTCGATCACTATAATAGTTATTTACTATTCCCGTTATTGCTTTACATATTCCAACAATCCCTACCTTTGTGGGGCAAAGAAATTGTTCCCGATAGCCAACACTGAATTACATAATTTTGCTAATGAATTCAATGGTACAACTTCTTTTTATTTCATTGAATTTATTCTTTAACAAGAATACAAAAAAGACTCCGCAATTGGAACAACTAAAGGGCACCCTCTTCTTTTTCTTCTTCCAAGAGAGCCTATGGTAGTTGGTTGAGTGGGGTGGAATGGTATATCTTCTTTTAAATAGCTGATTACATAATCGTTGCACAGATGTACTGCAATCTCCTTGCAAAGAAGTTAGATTCCTTGTTCCGCGGAATATCACCAGTCAGTCCTTCGAGATCATGCATCAGAATGGTTGATGTATGCCGAATGCCTTTCAACAACAAGCTTAATCAATGGATTCTCGACATCAGCTCCAGCCTGAGTTGTGTCCCGACGAACTGTGATTTTTTCCTGCTCTGTGACAACTATAACTTCCTCTTTACGGGTTGAAAGTTCATTAGCGACCACCATATGCATCTTGTACTTTTTGAGGGCCATATCAGCCTTCCCTAAAAGGATATCTGTATCTGTCTCCAGCTGTTAAGAAGTAGATGTCGAAATCAGCATTCTCAATATGAGATTAGCAGAGGTATAAACATATACAGGTCAGATACATATATGTACATATAGTTGTGGAAGAAAAACAGTGCTTTGATCTAGTAAAGGTCGAGGATATACTTGACCACGGATTAAATTCCCATAGGATAAAGATTTGATATCTGATGGCTGAATTTAACTAAAAGAAATTGACACATCCAATTAATGACAATACATGGTGATTCAACGATAAAGACCATGTTATGGAACAAGTCAACAAACTATTGACAATCATGTGGCTTGATTAACCTGAGACTTTAACCAAATAGTTGAAAGTTATAATTCTTTAACTCTTTAAGTGCTTTATTCTAAACACACAAGTTACCAAGCAAGAGTAGACTACAAAATTCACATCTATAAAATGCATGTTAGTATATCACGTCCCATCCCCTAACCACCAAGGCACCAACCCCACAAAGACCACATACCCCAAATCTATGACCTGCTGGAGGCTGGGATGGAAAAAATATGCAGTCCTTTAGATCATATTTTATGTGAACATTCTGACTACGCATGCAGGTTGAGTTAGTTTGACTTATACCTTTTTTATTGCTTGGAAAATGAAAAATAAAAATAAAAGATAAAAGATGTACTAATTGTTAAGACTCCTTATGTAAACTCGATTGGGGGTGGGGGTGGGGGGGGATCACATTATAGTCTATGTTTGAACTGCTTAATGAGTTTTGAACTCTTGAAACTTGTAGAAGAAATAGAATATAAGTACTTGTAAATGTAATGTCAAATAAAAACTTGGAACTCCCGGGAAATTAAAAATGGAGCTGCATGAACAAGATGAAGGAAATATGAGTTTGATCTTATTAGTCCCAGGCAGCGGCATATGCACAGTTCTTCTCAATATATAGTCTATGCGATTATTATCCGGTCACCATATTTTTACAGGTACAGAAGACATCAAGATTATGGTCAAGGAAACTCAAGAGAATGATCAGCTAACCTTGAAAGATATGCAGAAGGCCACAGGGGCCCACTCATTTCGAAGCACATAAAGCATCTTTGGTACTTGAGCAAGCCGCATGTCCAAAGGACCAGATCCTGACTGGATCTTATGTATCGTCTGTAAAAAGGAGCTCATGTTAAGAAAATAACAGAAGATGTGAGAAGAACTAAATTAGCTGACATGCTATATATCTGCCATTTCTACCTACCAAAGTAAAAGGTAAGCACTCCCTCCGTCCCAAAAAGATTGGCCTACTTTCCTTATTAGTTTGTGCCAAAAAGATTGGCTCCTTTCTATATTTAGAAACAATATAATTTGTGAGATCATTTACAGCCACACAAATATCTAAGATTTGCTTTGGACCACTCATTTCAAAAGTCTTCCTTTATTTCTCAAGCTTTGTGTCAAGTCAAACTAGGCCAATCTTTTTGGGACGGAAGGAGTACTATAATTCGACTGTAAGGGCAGCAATATTGTATGTGAGTGAATGTTGGAACTCTAAAAAGCTCAACATATCCACAATATGAGTGTCGTAGAGATGGATGAGATGGATGTGTAGTCGTACAAGATTAGATAAGATAAAAAGTGATCACATCCATTAGAACGCGCAAGTAGCACATATAGAGGATAAAATAAGAGAATATCGCTTGAGATGGTTTGGCCACATGTTATTTTTGCCTCCATGTGAAAACATGATAAATAGAAGGTGTTAAAAGAGGAAGAGGTAGATCGAAAATCACATGGAAAGGAGTTATCTCAAAATATTTAGAATATTTTGGAATCCAGACAGATCTAGCAAAAGATAGAAAATAATGGAAGTTCAAAATCCGTATTGATGATACCAACTAGAAGGCTACTGCTTACTAGAAGACTCTTAGTATATTAAAGATATATCCACTAGAGTATACTAGAGAAACCCTAGTGTTAGATAACCCTAAAGTACGGAGTACTGAAATATTATGAACCCAAACAGAGCATTTATGATAATGAGGATTCATAACCCGACCACAACTAGCTTGGGATTGTGGTGTAGTTATATTTGTTATATATTACCATTTCTGCTATTGAAACAAAAGAGGCCAGGAGACAACAAAAAGAAATACAGAAATTCACATAGATTGAACTGCATCCAACCATTTCCCACTGCAAATTCAACCAAAAAAATGCAAGAAGAAATAAATGATTACCATGCTCTCCCATGGTACATAGAAGTCAGAAACTGCAGCCGCAAGATAGAACATAGCACTAGGACCAAGGCTCCTTAAAGACACAGCTATCATCCGAAGAATCTGTTTAATACAAACAACATTTAATACTCTTTTACAAGCATTCATAGATCATATTAGATTAGGTGCATGTTGCTTACTCAAAGTTGAAGTTTCTAGAATTAAATACACCAAATAGATTTGCACCAATCTACTGAACATAACCTACTTATCAAGCAAAACAAATTCTAATGATTATGACCTGCAAATATTCAAAAATTGTTGTAAACGGTAATTTCAACAGGAAGCCCCCATTGATTGCCTGCAATTAAAAATTCTTAAGTTAATTACTGTCAAATGTAAGTGAATTGTGAAACGAATAATTGATAAAGATCCTTACAGAACGAGTTTCAGTAATGGCTCTCTTCACCACTTCAGCATGCGATGGGTCCACTGAAAAGCATAAAGTGGTCAACAACATCAGACGGGTTCAAAATATTCCAAACAATGGTGATAACTTTCTCCCCCCCCCCCCCCAAGTAGCGGAGACAGGATTTTCACTAAGGGGTTCAAAATTCGAAGAAGCCAAGGGGATTTAACGTTGTATATACAGTGTAATTTTCTATCAGATGAACCCCTTGCCCCTACCTGGCTTTGCCCCTGCAGGCACCACCCACCCCCCTCACACACACACACACACAAATAACCCTAACAAGCCTGGGATGGAAATTAGGAAGATTAATATGAACAGAAGTTACTTTCCAAATTCCATCACATATATATTTCTTCCTTTTGAAATTCTCCCCATCTATTTTATTAGGTCTTCTGCACCTCTCTAATATAAAGGATGAAAAGGTATTGAGCAATTGGATATTATTAGAATGAGCATATATATATATATATAACCAATACAACAACAACAACAACATACCCAGTGAAATCCCACAATGTGGGGTCTGGAAAGGGTAGAGTGTACACAGACCTTACCTCTAACTTGGTAGGTAAAGATATATATATAACCAATATATATAGAATATTTTATCAAATTCACCATGCAGTTCTATGCTGCTACGAATCACGAAAGCATGAAAGTGTGTTAAAATGGACAAGTATTGTGCATCTGTATTGGGCATAAATGGAAAAAATAACAGACCTTGAATACTTGAATCATCAGTTGAAGTAAAACACTCGAGCAATGGATCGTCAGGCAGTGATCTGCAAAATGGCTGGCAAGTTCCCCTGCATATGTAGAGTTTCATGGCCTTAAAAATCCAGTCAGGAGAATATACTATTTTTCAAAGGGTATAATGGTAATACATAGCAATGCACTTGACACAAACCTACGATAAAGAAAGATGACAGAATAACCAGCCTTCAAAAAGTACCTGCAATTCCAGTTTAATTTGTATGTAATGAACCAAATATATACTAGAAAATTCAACAATTTAAGTATGGTGTTTCATGATATACTCTGTGGAAGCGGATCCTCTATGACCAGAGCTAAAGTTGTCAATATAACGGACACATCGCTTCTCCAAAGGAACAGTTGTACCACCAGAAGTGACACACACCACCCTGTTTGCTTTTCCATTTTCTGAACATGATGATAAAGTCAAAGTCAAAATAAAGTCTATGGCATTATACGTTGAATCAATACAAGCTATGAGAGTTGAATGGGAGCAAATTTGCCTGATGATGAGGAATTCCGGTCGACAAATTCCTTCAGTTTCGTCTCTATTTCAGCAGCATCTTTTAGTGGTGGAGCAGATTCAAAGAATGCCTTGATTTTAAGTGTTGGTGTCTCTGATTCATGATCAGTGCCATTCATTGAGTCCATGGCAATCCTTGCAGAGATTTTTTATCTACAATATGACAACCCACCAAGATCACAACCTCCAAACAACCCATCAAAAGCAAGTTCAATAATAGCGAATTTTCAATATAAATATGACCTAGAGATCCACATCAACTCAGAGCACAAATTTACAACAATTTAAATGGGAAAAAGGAGGGACGATAAAATGTTCTTATGATAGATTAGCCCCTCAATTAGTTAATTTCAGAAACTAGTGATAATAGAAATAATGTGCAGATTAAACCTGATTCAATAAAGGCTTAGATAAAAGAATTGAAGTTTAATGAAATTTTACATAATGTATCCCTTTAAATCTCCTTATTTTTAAATCACCCACTAGAATTGTTAGGCCCAAATAGAGCATAATGGAGATGATTCATACAGCTGACTCCAACTATTTTCCGATTGAGTAGTAGTTGATTGATTAGAAGAATTATATTGAGCAGTTCAAAATTATCAACAAATGAGAATGGGATATGCATTTCATATTGATAACGTGATGAACTTTAAATACTGAATTGCTAGAAAACTTACAAATAGAGTAAATACCCTATTTTTAAGATATCATTAAAGTTTTCACCTTGTGCAATGGAGAAGAAGAAGACAGCTAAAGGAGAAAAAAACACCTAATTTTGATTCATAAAGCAATTCAAAATTACCAAGAAATGAGAATGAAGACTTCAAATTGATAGGAGTGACAGATTCATAATTTTCAATCAGGTTCGGAGAAAACAATAAAAGCTAAATATAAAAAATAATATTGTCTCTATAAATCGAACCTAACATAACTTAAGCTAATCTTTTGCATTTGTTGAATTTATTTATTCAAACATTAATATATATATATATAAATACAGAAAATCTACCATATATATATACAACGTAATTTATACAAAAATAATAGTAGTAAAATTCACCTGGTACGATGGAGACAAGATCTAATTTTTCGATATACCCAGATAGTTCAGTGATTAAAAAAAAGATTCTTTATAAATCTACAAAATTTGAGTGAAATTTGGCAACTGGGTTTTAACTTTTAGAGTCAGTTCAGAAGAGATTCAGAAATGGAAAGTTCGGTGGCAAAAAGGAATATAAGAAAGGAAGAAATATATAGGTGAGCAAAATAGTGTAAATTAGGAGTATAAAAAAAGTGTGGATAAATTGGCAGATAATTATTACTCTAAATAATTAAGAGCCGCTATTTCACGCCAACCGGTTGGTCAGATTTTGAGGGCTATTTACATTTTGTTGTTCTCAATTTTGTATTGATGTTAAAGATTTGACCTTTTGCAAAAAAAAATTACAAATGAAAGTGAATAAGTACAAGCTAAAATGTCCTTAAATTATGTGAAATTGAACATAAATGTCCCTGTTAATAGTTTAGTTCAAAATGCATTTTTTATAATATTTATTTTTAAACACATTCTTTTCCTAAATAAAAATATTATTTTAAAGAATTCCTCTCTTGTTTCTTTTCTTTTAAAATCTTATCTTTAAAAATACATTTTATTAAAAAAATGTATTTTAAAAGAAAATAGATAAATAAAAATTTAAAACAATATTTTTGACCCAATTAAGTACCTATAGATATTTTTGGACTAAGCTATTTACAGAGGATATTTTTATTCAATTTCACATAGTTTAAGGATATTTTTATCCTTTTCCATAAAGCTTATTAAACCTTCTACAAATTACAAATATTGTTCTCAATTCAGGTCTTCAGATTGATATAACAAATTACATTTAACGTCAATAACTTAGTGATTCTATTAGGGGTTGTTTGGCTCATGAGAAAAAGAAAAATAATCTTGGGATAAAATATAGAATCATTTAATCTCGTATTTGGTTGGATTTTTATTTTCGGTATAAGCAACTTCAGGATTAGTTATATCACTATATTTTGATATTCCTCACATGTGGGATTACACTGAATATCGTTGTTGTTGTTACTATATTTTGGTATTCTCTTTGTTTCCTTTTTTACTTGTCTATTTTCACAATTAAAAAGAGATTCATTATTTTTTTCCCACTATCACCCTTAATATTAAGTACCCACACTTTCCAAATTTATTGAAATTACAACTTTCATGATGATTAACAAGAAATGAAACCTCTCAAGTCAGGGAAAGATTGACCATCAAGTTTATTTTTGAAATAATTTAATAAAATAAATTCGTAATAATTAAGGCAACGGATGGAGTATTATTTTTATACCATATTATGTGCAGAATAACGATTTCAGAATAGCTAATGCCGAAAAAAATAACCAAATAACAAAGCCTCTTCTCCCGAAGTTCTTTAAGAAGGCCAAAATTAAAATTAAAGATAAGATTTCATTCAAATTTATCTATTGTAAAACCAAATACATTTTTCTATTATATCCCGTGATCTATATTTAATTCCTTCAACCAAACATCTACCAGAATAAGTTTATTCATTAAAAAGGTATTGTTATTATTTAATTTTAAAGTTATAATCCCACATTATAAGCGTATAAGTTATTTGTAAACCAAATGTTCCCTTATATCACCAAAAATGGAAGCTAGTCATTACTCATTAGGCTTATCATTTCACCACATTTTTTGCATTTTGCTAAGTATTTGTCATGCATATTTCACATCTGATCAGTTTCGACAGTGATTATTTATGTGAAGTCATTCCTATAATTAGTGTTGTGTCATTAAGGTAAACCGAAATTGTAGAACCAATCTA
The DNA here is from genome assembly GCA_034509755.1 of Anisodus tanguticus. Classification (NCBI taxonomy): domain Eukaryota; kingdom Viridiplantae; phylum Streptophyta; class Magnoliopsida; order Solanales; family Solanaceae; genus Anisodus; species Anisodus tanguticus. The sequence continues at coordinate 40,381,220 of CM067552.1, forward strand.
TGAAGTCTAATTCGGTGCTTTTTCTTTCTTATTTATTTCTAGCTTCTATAGCTTAGATATGCTAATCATGACCGATCTCAACTCTAAGTAGGCATTTGGCTATAGGATTTAAGACTTAAATTTTGACGCTTCAATTTGAAATTTGAAATTCTCCAAAATTTAGGATTTCAAATTTGAGGTTGTGATTTCAATAGTTTTTAAATACAAAATTTGACTCATTAGTTTATATTTTACAAAGAAATAACCATCATTAAAAAAACCTATCATTTTAAATTTTATAAAAAAATATGTGTGTTCGACGTGAAGTGATTATTTGTACCATGTGGGAGCTGAGGGATTAAATTTTAAAAGTAATTTTAAAAAAATACTTCTTCAATTCTAATTTATATGACCGATGATATGTGAATGGATATGTAGTTTAAAATATTCATTTAGTTTACGTACTATATCAGAGGTAGTAAAGAAAATATTAATGGAATGATTGTAAAGTTTTGTTTGATAGAAAAGAAATCACGTAAATGTTTAAAATTTAAATAATTTAACAGATTTCAAGTCTTCAAAGTTGGATAGAATTTATAAGAGGAGTAACAATTTTTAACAATGGCCAAAAGCAATAATCAGCGTTCTCCTATATCCAATCACCGTTAATGGCTTATAGCTTGGTAAGTCAAGCATCTAAAATTAGCTTATTTAAAAAAAGTTAAAAGAGATTTTCAAAAAAATTGATAAAATAATGTTTTTTATTGTGTGGATCCTATTTCAATGAAAATTTGATGAGGCGATCCACCTACACGTCTTGTTTTTACTGTTATATCGGGACTTACTCCATATATTGCTTGACGTAAAACGGATGGTAAATTTGTTTTTATCTTCTATTGAATTTTTTTGACGGCTTGATAGGTAATTTGATAAGCCTATGATTTTTTCCGGTTCAGAATACGGTTGTGTTTTGCTATTCAATTTGAAAAGTATTTTTCAGCCGAAATTAGTATTTGACCATACTTTGCTTTTAAAGTGTATTTTCTAAAAAGTGATTTTCAAAAAAAATACTTTTGAGAAAAACTATTTTTTTTATCTTCTGAAAAGAATTTTTGCTTTTCCCCAAAATTATTTATTTTCTCCTAAAAGCTTGATCAAACACTTTAATTTTTTTAAAATAAACACTTTTTTTGCCAAAAATTTGGCCAAACAGAATATAAATATACATATATAAGCTTTAAGAAAATTTCCAATCACCCCAGCGTTCGAATTGTGATCAACATGATTGTTGTCTGTTGAGTCATGACCTCGCCAAATTGTCACTAGTGGCAGTGCTTGATTAATTGTATTTCTTAAGTACTCTTTCTTCATGAATCATAACTCAACGTTTGTTAATTTGAAGAGTTCTTAAATGCTACTTATCAAATTGAAAAACTAACGGTCTCATAGGAGCTTGACACAGCTTGTGAAGACATTTGGTAACTCATGACATACGTGGAATTGTGGATGATATAAATTTTGTGCACATACCTAGATCGTGGAGGATGAGTCCACCAAATAGTGTAGAGAACCTAGTTCTCTATACTTTCTCAAGTAAAGATAAAAGGTAAATAACACAAGATATTTACGTGAAAAATTCTTTATTCAAGGGATTAAAAAATACGATCTACCAGTGTAGGATTTCCCAACTCCACTATAACTGAGTAATGCTTAGATTACAACTTCTTACAATCTAGGAATTAAACTCTTAATCCCGAATCCCTCACAATAACTCTATTGCAATCTCTGTACAATAACCCTATTGCAACCTCTCTACAATAACTATATTGCAAACACACACTGTTTGACTAACTCTAGCCAAAAGTACAACTCAAAGACTTTGAGAAAACACAACTACCTACATACATCTTCTTATACGAAGAATAGGTTTACATGTTTAGAGAACAAAAGACAAAGACTCAAAAACTTAAGGACTTAAGACATCTTCAGTGCTTAGGATCAGGTCCTTGAGTTTGATGCGGTTTTGTTCTTGAGGAAGTATTGAGAGCAGCGATGGATGACACTTGAAAGAAAAATATCTTTTTAGGTTTTCAAGTCATAGTACTTCTCTGGTAGCGTGTTGTTTAAATATGAGAGTGTGTGAGAGAGACATTGCATCAATTTACCTAGCGGATTTGCAGTTGCGCTGTTGCATTGCAGCCAGTCGGTACAGTGCAACAACTTTTATAGTTGTAAAGTACGGCCGCTAGGGAACCGATCACATCTAGTCCTTATCTATTCCTCGAAGATGTTTGGCAATCATCAAAACTCGAAATAGTATGACTTATTAATCTTCCCTTTTTTATGATGATAAACCTATAATAGATGATCCCCTCGAGAACCAGATTTCCACACTTGTTTCCTTTGTGAAAACAGACATACAGTTATAGTCTGTTATCACCACAACAATAGTAATTAAGAACAATTCAGAATAGATCTCAATACAAATCCTTAACTTGTTCCCCTGAGAATCAGACCTATAGTCCTTTAAGTCTCTTAAGCACCACAAATTCAAGACCGACACAGGACACACAAGAGCCAAAAATTGGACACACAAAATTTCCCCCTTGGCATCATCAAAAAGCATTGAAGTTTGTTAGCACAAGCATAAAGAAGTTTAGCAACATTAAATCATGTCCACTCGGACAACACAACACGAGCAATATCAGTGACAAGCGGCACAAGTAACATTGCACATAAATAGAGAGAAAGCCCAAAAGAGATAGTTTAAAATATCAGCAACCAGTGCTAATCAGTACAGATATGAAAGTTAAACAGTTTATAGTGCCAAAAGTCATCAAAATACAACCATTAAAACACAAGGATTGTCAAGAGTTTTGAAGAGAAACATGAGTGTTTAGAAGAAGGCTTAAAGACGAAAGATCTTAAGAAGCCTGTCCAACCTCTCATTTGTCGTTCTTTAATCCTGGACATGTTGCTCGTGAAGCTCATCCACCTTGTGCTTCAGCTTTTCATTCTCCTCCTTCAGCTGAGCATTAGATTTCTCCAAGAGACCACTGGGACCTAGTTCTCTCCCCTTTTCAACTAACTGAGATTTTAAGATTGCATTTTCAGCTTGTAACCTCTTGATCTTAAACAGTAGATTTTTCTTGAGCTTCAATTAGTTTTGAAATTGTGGAGTTTATCCCTACTCCTCCTTTCCTCGGCATACACTCACATTCTTCTAACGTAGTCAAAGAAATATTTTCTTCCTAGTCCCTATGGTAGCTTTTCCTATTTTGACATTAAAATGCTCAAATACTTTTGTGAGAAAGAACTTGTAAGGAAGACCATACCTATCATCCTTTGTATTCATTACTTTCAGAATATGCTCTATCATGAGGGCAAGTAAGTTGATAGGAGTGAAATTTGATAAAGCCTCAATAACTATTAGATCAGAGATAGCTGCCAACGATCTTCTCTCAGTCCTAGGATGTAATACTTTGTTGACAAGCTCAAACATGAGCTGATATTCGGGCTTGAGAAGTTTCCTGAAGATTGTTTCCCCAATTTCCATTCCTTCTTACTTCACAATAGTACTCAAAAATTCAGTCAAAGCAGCACTTTCTTTCACAATCTTTAACCCATCAGTTGGAACACCGAGAATCTCACCAAAGCTTTTCCTCATCGATAACTAAGTCAGTTCCATTCACAGTTACCCCCAGGGTATCATCATTAGTGGCAAATAAGTTCCCATAGAAGTTAGCAACCTTTTCTTCAAACACACTAGGAATATGAAGGGTAAAGAGATGATTCCACTTTTGGAAATCAACTATTTCCAAAAGTTCTTTCATCCCACTTCTTCTTGCAATTTCAGTGTCAAACACTCTGACACGCAGCACTTTTTGAGATTTTAAAATCTATTTTCTCTCCCACTCGGACAGTTCCTTCTTTTGTTTCTTTGATGAGGAACCAAGTTCCTCTTCCACAACTCCCTTCCTCTTTCGCAGAGAACATGTTTCAGTTTTCTTCTTCTGAGAGTCTTCAGCCTCATCATTTGGGTCAGCACTCTCAGCAGATTTTCCATTCAGCAAGTTTTTCTTTTTGGAGTTCTTTCTTACAAGTGAGGATTCCTCCACCACACTCTCTTCATTTTCAACAGTCACCACATTAACAGGTGACACTTCCTCCTCATCAAGCAACAATCCTTTTACCAATAGATTTTGTTTCTTGACGAAGCTTTTCTCCTTGTTAACTTTCAGAGCAAATTCTAATTGAGCTTTCTTCCTTAGTCTGGTAGTTAGCGCTTTATAGGCAATATGTTTCCTCTCATTTTCACTCAAACGAGCCTTAGAAGAGACCTTAGACTTTCTTTTAAACATAACATTCAGAACCATTTCATCCTCAACATCAACCTGCTGAGAAGGACTGACATCACCAGGTTCTCATTTAGGAGAGAGCTCTCCTAGGGGTATGGTAATAGTGGTCACAAATTGAGGAATGATATCCAACGTTGCCTTCGAGTAACCTGGTGTCCCATCCCAAATAGGGGCAGTCTTGAACTTAGGAGATTTAGACGCTCCTTGGGTTGACAAACCAGTTCCTTCTCAGGGACAACCAAAGGTTCCCTCTGAGTGAGGACACCAATTCCCTTACTAGTTTCTTTGTTGCTTAATCTATCTAGGGAATCTACAAAACCTGACACAATTTCAGCAACCTCATTTTTCAAAATGTTACCCCTTCCCTTTTCTCCCTCACCTAGACTACCATCAAATATATGATCAATATAAGACTCAGAGTGTCCTTTGTTTAAATCGAAAAGAGTTATATCATCAGCAGTAGTAGTATTACCTGGTTTCTTAGCCGACTCATCATCTTATTTTTATCCTCAGCAGCATCGGAGGATTTAGCTTGAAAGATTCATCGCCTGATTTCTCATATTTCTCCCCTGTTTCGACTGGAGCTTCCGACAGTTCGAAATTCACAGTTAAGGGTTGTCCTTTAAAAATTGTGGAGGAAATCTCAAGAAAGGGTTTCTTTGGGGTTTGGTTCTTACTGCATTAAGAAAGGAGTGAAGAGGAATGAACTAGAGAAGTTGGAGATGATGGAAGGAATTTTGGGGGTGAAGAATGAGGGTTTTGTTCAGACAGATTTGGGGATTTTGAAGAGGACATAGTGGTGATTGATTTAGGTGAGTTGGATGGAGAAGATTGAGACATATTTCATTCTTGATCCGAAAAGGCTTAGATGTCTTAAGAGTTTGTAGTCGTTTGGTTTTAGAGGGGGAGATAGATAGATAGATAGAGAGAGAGACATGGTGAACTGGATAGTTTGTTCTGGAGTTTAGAATAGATGAGGAAGAGGGAATTTGGTGTCATAAGACAGGTGAAGGAACCAATTTTGATAAGTGATAGAAGAAGAACCTCTTCATTTCTCGTAACATCTCAAACACGACATGACCATTAAGAGCTTATTCAAGAGTAGAGCCGGGAAGAAGTTAATGGTGAGGCACTCTAAATGCTTTAATGCACACGTAGGTACTGAAAAGACTACCGACCTGAGTCATAAGAACCAGGTTCTTAGATAATTTTCGAGCGTGAAGGCAAGTACTCTGAGAAATGCAATGCTACCTATACCTGAGTTTGTCATGAGATAGTCATGCGTGCATACCTGTAACAATATAGAGCTGAGTTAGATTCCACCAAAAAACACTTTTAGCATTGTACCTATTCTTTTATCATAGTCAATCATTGATGGGCTTGTGAAGATACAACTAGTTAAACTTTGATTGATCATATCTTCAAGTAACTTCCTTCATAGTACTTCCTGCTAGTGCTTTTTTATGAATATCTCTGCTATCTGATCCTTTGTTTTCCAAAACTTCATACAATATCAACCCATTTTTTAACATTGTCCCTTAGGAAGTGGTACCTCTCATCAATATGCTTGGTCCCCTTATGTTGCACTGGATTCTTTGCCATGTTGAGTACACTTGTGTTGTTATACACAAGAGACACACTTAGTAGTGCATCAGAATCCTCAGATTATTGCTTGATCCAGAGCAGTTTGCCACAACAAGAGACAACAATTATGTATTCAATTTCCTTATTGGAAGGAGCCACATAGCTTTATTTCCTTAAACCCCATGAGATCAAACGTGATCCCAGAGAAATGAGCCAATATATGTGCTATTTCGATCCTCTAGGTATCTAACATAATCTAAAAATCAATTTTGTAACCCTCAGATATGATACATTTGAACTTGACTTGAGTCTCTTATGCATGGTTTCATTTACAAGAGAACCAAATTCATTCATATCCACTCGAGTAGCAGTGACTATAGGAGTATCTAATGGCCTTGACATTTTCCATTTCCACCATTTTAGCATCTTCCTGAAGGACTTACATTGATTGATTAAGCTCATTTTGCACTCCTCAAAATGACCAGTGCTTTGAGGATCGAAATAACCAGGTTCTGCATAGTGTATAACCTTATTGTCTTCTCCATAGGCTAGCTCTTTATGATCAATTTGTTCAGATCCCTGAGTACCTGATGCCGCTTCAGTAACATGATATTCAGCTTCATGAGACATAGTAGAGACACATGGTTCTTGCATGCTTCTTGACTTGACTCAATTTGTTCGTCGAAGATCATATGCACCTTGAGTTCCTTTTGTTGGAGACCTTGTAGGGTTTGCTGAACATGCATCACTTTTTTGGCTTGAAAAGTGATATGACCAACTTTCGTTTTAGCGCAAGCTTATCACCCCTCATTGCCTTTGAACTTGGTTGTGATATCTCATGAACCAGGTTCTTCATAATAAACTTGTTCAGTAGTGGAAGGCTTGCGTGCACCAATCGTCTGTGCCCCAGTTTAGCATCATCAATTCGAGCACTGAGATATGTCAGGTCATGCCCATGGATCTCATCAAGGTTACCCACATAGATGCTATTGTCTCTTCTTTCTATCAAGACCAATTTTTCAGCTATGAGAGACATTTAACATGTTGTACATTAGGTCAACTATATTATACACATCTTCAAAAGTATAAGAGAGTATCTTGTCATTTTTTCCCGTGTAATGAAGGTAACCCTTTATTGACTTATCCACAGACACACTCCCTTCTTGAAAGGCTTTGAGTGAGAGGGACTCCAGTCATATACCGAGAGCACCCATCAACGATGTTCCATTTTTTACTATCTCCTCTCACTTTAGCCTGCAGACCAAGTCACTGACTGAGTTTAGGAACTCAAATTAGTTTGGGTCCTTTTGTGTGATAAGAAGGATGAATTAGACTTCTTTTAGTCCATACAAGCAATCCAATTTTTCTCTTACCGGCACTATGTCCATCGATTCTGGATTTCTGCTCAATGAACTTCTTATTTTTCTGCACATACTGAGATTTTGCTTTGCATGAATCTTTGTAATGACTTGTCTGACCGCAATGAGTGCACAAGTAATTTTAGTTGTAGTGGCATACTTGCTGTGAGGATTATATGGAGTTTTGGCCTTTTGGAACTCAAGTCCTTCCTTGCCTCCTCATTTACTTTTGTACATGGAGGTAACTACATTGGAAGACTAGGTCCAATGAAGCGACTTTTCAATGTCAACTTTTACCCTTTCTAAATCCTCATGTAGTTGTCTATTCTTCTCTAGCTCAGTAGTGAGGCTCATCTTGATCTTCTTAAGCTCTTGTTCAAGCTCAACCTGAGTTTCACTAGCCACATCATTTCCCTTTGAAGGAGTATTCATCCATTTTTCGGTTTGACCTTTCAACAGAGAGTTTTCTCTAGTTAATTCGTCAACCTGTTCATTCAAATCCACAATGCAAACCACCATATCATCCCTTTATTGCTCGAAACTTTCAATTCCTTCAATCATGCCACCATTCTCATTGATGAGCTATGATATGTATCAATTAACACATTTGCTAAAGACATTAATTTTCTTTTAGAGTAGTTTTTCACGTTTTTCTAAAAATTAAGAAAATTTACCTCATCTTGATCATAGTCATCATTAGCCTCAGATTTGACCATGAGTGCAAAAATTAACTCATAGTATGAAAGTCCATTGTCCACAGCCATCATAGATGCATCAGCTTGGTTGTCTCCGTCTTCAGATTCACTAGAGGAATCTCCCCAAGCTGCTAAAGCTTGCTTTACCAGATTATCAGCTTCATCTCTTCTTGTGAACCTTTTATCAGGAACCAAGTTCTTCTTAGCCACTTTTTCAATGTTGCCTTTATAGTAGTCCTGCTAATGAAGAGGACACTCTCCGATAAAGTGATCGGGCTTTCCACACTTGTGACATCAGTCGTTTCCTTTGAAGTTCTTGCTAGAACTTTCTTTTTGTGAGACTCCACCATTTCTTCTAACCATCTTCTGAAATCTTTGAGTAAGATACGTCATATCAGATTCATCACTGCTTGTGTCACTTTTAGTCGCCTTGAGAACCAGGGTCTTCTCCTTCTTTGTCTCTTTTCTTTCATCATCTTTTTGTCTCTTCAGTTCGTATGTCATGAGATTTTTAATAAGCTCATCAATGCTCATTGTTTGCAAGTCCTTAGCTTCTGAGATAACGTTAAATTTTCTTTCCCAAGAAGTAGGCAGAACACTTAGCAGCTTACGAACCAACTTGTTAGTTTTGATGACTTCACCAAAAGAACGAAGTTCATTAATTATGGAGGTGAACCTGGTAGGCATGTCCTGAATGGACTCACCATCTTTCATTTTAAATAGTTCATACTCGGTAGTGAGTATGTCTATCTTGGACTGCTTTACTTGACTCGTTCCTTCATGAGTTATTTGTAGAGCCTCCCGGATCTCTTCTACCGTTTGACAAGCTGAGATACGGTTGTATTCATCTGGTCCAATCCCACACACTAGGATTTTCTTTTGCCTTGAAGTTTTTCTCCACAAACTTTCTGTCAGCATCATTATACACCTTTCTGGTCTTTGGAGTTAATGGAAATCCAGCCAGATATGTGTTTGTTGGAACATGAGGACTATCACAAATGATATCCCACAACTCAGAGTCTTCAGCCATGATGTAATCGTGCATCATTGTCTTCCATCACCTATAATACTTTCCATTGAACCTCGGTGGTCTTGTGGTAGATTGGCATTCCTCTAGATTTTGTGGAGCAGCCATGAGAGAGATCCTTTCTAGGTGTTAACATTTTAGAAAGTATCTGCTCTGATACCAATTGATGAGAAGTATACATCCACCAAATAGTGTAAAAAACCTAGTTCTCTACTACTTTCTCAAGTAAAGACATAAGATAAATAACACAAGATATTTATGTAGAAAACTCCTTGCTCAAGGGATTAAAAGTCATGACCTACCAGTGTAGGATTTCCCAACTCCACTATAACTGAGAAATGTTTAAATTACAACCTCTTGTAATCTAGAAATTAAACGCTTAATCTCTCACCCATTACAATAACTCTATTGCAATCTCTCTACAATATCTTTATTGCAAAAACGAACTCTTTGACTAACTCTAGCCAAAAGTACAACTCAAAGACTTTGAGAAAACACAACTACCTACATACATCTTCTTATACGAAGAGTAGGTTTACAAGTTTAGAGAACAAAAGACAAAGACTCACAAACTTAAGGACTTAAAGACATCTTAAGTGCTTAGGATCAGGTCCTTGAGTTTGGTGCAGCTTTGTTCTTGAGGAAGTCTTGAGAGCAGCGGCGGATGACACTTGAAAGAAAAATATCTTTTTAGGTTTTCAAGTCATAGTGCTTCTCTTGTAACTAAGGCTGGCCAGTGGGCCAGGTCGGCCCGGTCCCGCCCTAAACACCCCCTTTGCAAAAACAATCGTTGCACCAACGACCATTTTACATTTTGGCCGTTGTGCAACAGCCATTTTTGGCCTCCCCCCTCCCCCTACCCCAACCTCCCTACCCCATAAATATTTATTTTTAACCCATAAGTTATTATATTTATACTTTAACCCAATTTCCCAACTATAAATACCTCATTTTCTTTTCATCTTTCTCACAAATCTTCCTATAATCTCTCTAATCTCTCAATCTATCTCTCTACAAGTCTACATTGTCTACTAAATATTCAATTTTATTTATTCATTTGGGAGTGAAGTTGGCAATTAGCTTGAGGATCTTCAATCGAGCAAAATTTCAATTTTCAATCTCTCGATTACACGTCGACGTTAGGTCGGCGTTTGGTACATTTGTTCATTCATTAAATTATTGTTGTATGTTTATTTTATTTAGCGCACTTAATTTTATTTACTTTAATTATTTATTAGTATACTTATAAATTTATAATGTAAGGATTTAAACGTATGCGTACGGGTAGGGGTCATGCTTCTTCTAGTAGGGGCAACAAGGGCAAGGGTACTTCTTCTAGTCATCCTATTTCTAGACAGAATCTTATTCCTACACAGGATGATTTTGTTGATACTGAACATTTTCCTACAATACCATTAGATTTAGACGAAGAGCTATTTTCTGGAACTCAAGAAGACTTTAATTTAGACGATGATCTAGATGATACACCCACTAATGTAGATGACAAAACACCCACTAGTGCACCTTCAACTGAAATGCCTCATATTCCCCCTAGTATGAGACGAAATCCAGCAAAACGAACATTAAAATAAGATGCATGGACATATTTTGATAGGGACGTAGAGAATCAAATAGCTAGATGTAAAATTTGTAAAGATGTTTTAAAATTTAAACTGGAAAAGGTCACGATGGGACGGGGGGTTTAATGATACACGTAGCAAGGGCTCATCCAGCTAGATATGCCCAATACGAGGCTTCAAAACTGGGTGCGCAAACGTCCGCTCCATCGGAACAAGGTTCACATACTGTCCCGGACCAAGTACAGGGTCAAATTAACCCTATGGCGAGGGGAATTGTAGGCCCTAAATATGATAAACATAGAAATAGGGAAGCAATAGCAAAATTAGTTGTTGTGGAGGGTTTGCCTTTTTCATTTCCTTCATCTCCCTGATTTTATTCATTACATTAGAGATATGTATAATCTTGCTTTTAACGGTTTTTCTAGATCAACTGTTAAAACAGATGTATTTAAATTTACACATGAATATCAACAGTATTTACGTTATTCATTATATCATTTTAATGGCAAAGTGACTATCGCTTCTAATATAGGTCATAGTACTAACGGTCATGATTATTTAACGGTGACCTGTCATTGGATAGATTATAAATGGTCTATGCAAAAACGTATCTTAGCGTATAGATATATAGATGATAGGCACACTGGTACTTTTATTGCAGAAAATATTTATCAAGTGTGCGATTATTACGGAATAACTGATAAATTTATGACTATTACAATAGATAACACTTCTTCTAACAATTACGCTATTATATTTTAAAAAATAGTTTAACTCCATCTTTTTCAGATCATTTTCATATAAAATGTGCGTGCCATATATATAACTTAATTGTAAAGGATGGTATATCACTTTTTGAAGACATTCTTAGTAAAATACAATTTGCTATAAACTTTATTTTTAAAAATAATAGAATACAACGAAGAAAAGAATATAAAAAAACTTATCACGATTGCCAACTACCTTATACAAAAATTCCAGAAGAAGTACCCACTAAGTGGAATTCTTTACACGAGCAACTACTTGTTGCTTATGACTACAGAAAACCTATAACTTTATTTTTTAACTCTCATAATCAAAATCCAGCTGATATGATTGTAAATAGCGATTGGGGAAATTTTTTCGAACTTATTGTATTTTTAGAGAAATTTTTTCAAGTAACAAAAGAATTTTTCGGTATATATTATCCTACTATTTCAACTATGTTGTTTTATATAGCTCTAATTCCGCCTGTCCCGATCCCACCGGTCCCGCCCCTCCCCCCGTCCCGCGACCCGATCCGATCCCGGGCCACTGGCCAGCCATACTTGTAACATGTTGTTTAAATATGAGAATGTGTGAGGGAGACATTGTATCAATTGGCCTAGCAGATTTGCAATTGCATTGCTGCATTACAGCCAGTCGGTATAGTGCAACAACTTTTAGTTGTAGAGTACGACCGCTAGGGAACCGATCGCATCTGGTCTGTATTTATTCCTCAAAGATGTTTGGCAATCATCAAAAACTCGAAATAGTATGACTTATCAGTGGAATCGAATACGTAGCTCATAACTTAGTTAGCGTATGACTCAAAATACGGGTTTAACAGTTGGGTGAATCACAAGATCACATGTTGTGATCAAGGATTAATTAGGTACAACTCAGCAAAGGCAACACCGAGCTCAACACATGAACGTTCCCGATGATGCTATCTCACCATCAAGAGTTCAGAACCATGATGCATGCCCAGCTAACTCCGAAGCGATGAGATCAAAACACAACAATAACCGATCGAGATAAACTTCATTTACAACCATTCTTGAAGAACCCGGGATCCTCTTTGGCAGTTTCATAGTCATGCACATAACGACCACAACGTGCAGATATGGATCGATCGGTATGAGGGTTGTGTATGGTCTTTATAATCTGCGTACATGTGATCCTCTAAACAAATTCATTTGTTATTTTAAATCGCTGGTTTAAGGGTAAACCACTATGTGTTTTTCATACTAACCGGGTGTTCAGATTAACTTTCGCTTACCTCGATTAATTTCATGGGCAGAGGTGAATTCAAAATTTAAATTTGATGAGTCAATAATTATGAATTCAGATGAACCTAGAGTTGAAGGACAAAATCCGACCCTATCCATGGGTACCTGCTACCGACACCAGCATAAGTACCGAGTAACTTTATCAACCAAGGGTTGAAAAATGTGAAGAAATCACTTCATATTTTTGACTCTGCCGGAAATTAAAACCTGAGATTACACATTTTTCAATCAACTTCATTGATCACTAGGACATGTCCTTGACTACATAACTTAGCTGGTTTTCCATGTCTCTTTTACATGCCGTTTTCTGAGAGGATGTTTTCCCTGGTTAGATTGTAAATATTGCAACAACATCTGTTTAGGGGTGGATGCAACCTTATATCGTCGTTTTATCTGAATTCAATACTTTCGATGTGGAGTATAAATTATGTGTAAAAACTCACTAAAATTTTAATGAATAATAAGTTTAAACCCATAATTTTTAAAATATATAGGTTCAATACAGAATTGAACCCCTAGAATCTAAAGTTTGAATCTGCTCTTGCCTCTTTTTTCTTTACTAGTTTAATGAAAGTTTATTTGAAAAAGGAAATTTTTGCAAGTTCAAGTTTTGAAAAACTTTGAACAAACACCACCTAAACTTCATGGTGCTTAGAAACTGGTTAACATTGTATTAGGACTAACTTTTAGGGAACCTAGTCCCAGAATTGGAACTAAAAGCCAGAAAACTGAATTGTTAACTTGGTATCCTTAAAACTAGTCTAGCCCCTCTTCTAGTCTATAATCCATATCAAGAATAATATCATAAATCAGAGAACAGATACTGTGAAAGTTTATACTTAGAACCATACTAGTCCATAAAACACCACCTCTTAAAAGAAATTTTAAGAAAGAATCTGTCGAGCAACTCCCAGCACCTAGGCCATTTATCCCGTCGAATCCATAGAGGAAAAAGGGAGGTAGAGCCAGGGTGGGTTGAGTATCTCCAGTGATCTTGAAATCCTGCTAAGAGGTATGTTTTCAGACTATGTGTTTCTAATTATGATCTTGATAAGTATAGGTCTCTGCAATTATGATGTTAAATATTAATAGAAGATTATAGACTTTTATTTAAAAAATGACTCTTGAATTGATAATATCTGCTTCCGTACTACATGCATATTATTTGATAAACTTACATACAACTATGTTAACATACCATCTATATTCCTACCCTCTTCAGGGTTGTTAGATGATGAAAAGACATCTACCTAATTTAGATGGTTGAGTAGCGAATTGGAGATGGATATTTTCATCGGTAGTTTGAACTACCTGAGCAATCCGAGTATCTATCCTAGGTTGGACAGGGATAGCGCTCTCAATTAGCCAATCGTCGGGATAATTTATTTCATCCCAACTGATAGGTCTTCTAGTTGTTATCTTAGACCTTTTGATTAGGTTGGTTTCTATAAGAACTGTTTGTCTATTTCTCTTATCATCCATAATCTTGCAATTAGGATTCATAGTGTCTAACACACGGAAATAGATACGATAACATATGCACATAACTTCTGTTTCAGACATATAATTATAACCATGAGCTTTGACATATAGAGTTAAAGCAAGCAAAATATTTTGATCAAACAAAGATAGAGTAAGATTTGGTCTGACATCCAAATAAACTGGTCCATAAGCCAGATTGGATTGCATAACACCTATTATATATTGACTATTGTATTCAACGGCTTTATAATCAGATACCTTTTTCTTTTCTTAATCACTATTTGCCATTAGAAATTTATTGATTATTGCATTCAACGACTTTATAATCAGATAGTATTTTTTCCTTTTCTTAATCACTATCTGGTATTAGAAATTTACTAAACTACCTCATATTTGCAAAATGTAGAATCCATTGAAAGAAAAAACACTCTATCGGAACCTTTTTATTTTCAAAAGTTCGAATTTGATAACTAAGGTTAAGGGGGGGAAAATCTTATCTACCCCAAAATAGATAAATTCCCCTTGCTCTCTACTAGAAATGTCAGTAGTGGTTTGTCTTGTTTTTTCCTAAACGAATACTCCAGTATTAAAGTAAGTGAGTCCATCAAGAATCTATTTAGATATTAATTAGTCAAAATTCCAATTCACATGTCAAAGATCCAAATTTCACATAAACAGAAAATTGTGAAAAAAGTACATAAACATTTAAAAGATCTAAAAGGTGATATAGAATATATATCTATTGATTTACAATTTTCATATGTTTAAACAAATCAAACCAAATATTGTTAGTTTCTTTTCTCCTTCAAAAATATGTATCACCAAGCTATACTAAATCAAACTACAAATTATTATTTTTTTCAGTTTGGATTGATTTTTCAATTTATCATGAACAACGATAGTTCCTATCATCCGATTTGAAATTGCATACAGCAAATAATTTATATTCATCCAAAAATTTAGAACAGTATGTTTAATTTGCCGTTTAAGTAAATATTATATATTACAAAATTAATCACCAAGGAAAAAAATTAAAATTTAGAAACAGAACAAATCATATAGCAGCTAATTGAATATCCCCAATTTCAAGTTGAGCAGCAATATCTTCAAGTTGTTTCTTCACACTCATATCAATCAACTTTGATCCTGAATTTCCATACCTTATTGTAAATCCAGCAACAAGCGATTCATCAATCACTGTTTTGATCCTGACATTCTTCGCACCAGTTAATCGCTGCACACCTTTCGCGATCTGCGCCAGGTGTTGCGATTCCAGCTTCACAACTGAAGTCACCACAGCAAGCTCAGTGTCAGTTATCGTATTGTATACTTTCTCAAACTCCTTGACGATATCCTTGATTAATTCAATTCTCTTCATGTCCACAAGGATATTCAGGAAATTCGCAACATGCGGTTGAATGCTCGAGGACGAAACAATCTCGTCTACGAGTTCGCGTTTCTTCTCTACGCCTACGACAGGACTAACGAAGAAGTTGTACACGGATTCGTCGTCGAAGATTTTCTCGATCTTTTCGAGGTCGGATGTGGTTTCTTCTAGGGTTCCGTTGGACTTTGCCACGTCAGCGAGTGCGTTGGCATAGCTTCCAGCGGCGGAATCCGCCATTTTTGCTCCGAGAGCACCGCCGCGGCGATTCTCTCGTTTAGAACGAAGCTTGATGGTGAATTTAGGAAGCTTGAGACCGCCGGAAAAGGAGAGCTTTGCAACTGGTCCGGTGATGAGTTGAGTTGGTGGTGGTGACCTGGATTGGAAAGTTATGGGAGTTTGTTGTAGAGCCGCCATTGATGAAAAATCTCTATGCTCGAAGAGAGAGGGTTAGTGATAATATGAGGGGGGAAATGAGAAAAGGGATTATGGAGGGTAATGGACGGAGGAGATTTATTGAGAAAGTAGTGATCGACGGTGATGAAGGAATAAGATTATCTTTTATTTTACGGTGAAGGATGGCTTGTTATCTGATGATTTATGGGGATAAGGAGTTGACACGTGTGTACTTCACATTTGATGAGCAACTTGAATGGGGGACCAACTTGTGAAATTTAAGAGTTGGACTAGGTATTTCTCCCACCAATTATGTTATTATTTATACGATACATTTTTTTTACTCTGTTCGAACAAAATAATATGTTTTTTTTATTTTATAATATTTAATTTTATTTTTATTTTTTATGCTTAATGAGATGATTTATAATCATATAAATATCTTTAATTATTTTTAGATCATAAAATTCAAAAATCTTATTTTATTTCTTAAACTATATGTCGAGTCAAACTATATCACATAAATTGAAATAGAGAGAGTATTTATCTTATTATTCAAATTTGTCTCTAAATTTGATTTAGATACTCAAATTATGACTTGTTTCAATTAGATATCTAAATACAAGATAAAATATTTGTATTACACTTTCGATCAAAAATTTAAAAAAAGTGTTGTGTGTGCTCTCAAGAACTCATTGTGTAGATAAGTTAACTACTGAAAAATATTTTGCCTCCTTTAGTTATACGAGTCTCAATAAGCCATAAAAACCTCAAGCATGTTTCAATTGAAGTTGATGTGTATAATTAAAGGAGATGTTATATTTTATGTGGTTAACTTAATTACTTAATAGATGTTTGATAACACGCGTACATATGTATTCCAAAATTTGAACTTAAAGTGTCTAATACAAACACTTTATTATGTGTTCAGGTGTTCAATTGAAACAACTGTAATTCGAGTATTTGAATGAAATTTCTGATAAGTTTATGGGGTTTGTCGATGTATTAAGCCTCACTTTTATTGTCGAAATTACATCCTCTCTATTCATTACGTATAAATTATAATCATATGTAATTTACTTAAACGTGTTTAATTTTTATAACAATATAGATGTTTTACCAGTGTTTTAAAATGTAGTTTTGAGACTCGCCTCAGGGCTCGTTTCGGGGTACGACACTAGCAAAACACCACGGGGCTTACGTGTGAGGCTTAGTTATGTGAGGTTTACGCCCTAAGTGCCCGATCGTACGTCATAAGCACGCCTAACGCCCAACGCTCGGGGCTAGCGTAATAGTTCTTGCACAAATTACGTGTTGAATTCCTTAATTAACATTGTTGATCCTCGTAATTCTTTAATAAATGAATGATGCTTAATGATTTATTTCATCTATAAAAATAAGCAAGCAATTCAAATAACAAGTCATAGTATAGTATATTTACTATTTGAGAACACCGTGAGGGTGAATATCACTCACACATTTCTTTTGAAAATACATAACCTAATTTTACATCTTCACTTGTCATTCATCTTCATATTTTCGTCGTATGTCTCAAAATTATCATATTTTATTAATTCTCTATTTGAAAGTAATTTTGTTTTATTCATGAAGGAGTGATGTTTTAGTTATAATACTGATAAACTTTATTGACTAATTTATTTTTGGGAGGTAAATCGCATAGTATGATAGTATTATATTTTAAGAAATTGTGATTCTTTTACTATTTGAAAGTTAAGATGTTGGAGTTGATTGTATCTCATAATAGCTTTTATATCATTGCATTATTTATACTTGTAAAATCATGTCAAAAGTTTTATTTTCTATAAGTTTCTTTAATCATGTATTTAATTTTTAAACTATTAATTATTTTTTATTAATTTTTGTATTATTATACTATTTTCTATATTATAAATTAAATAGTTAAAAATTCATGAAGTTACGCCTCATGCCTAGGGGCTTACGCCTCACCCTGTAATAAGTAAAATGCCTTGCCTTCACCGAGGGGGTGGATCGAAGCGATTGCAGTGAAGAATTGATCTGAAACGAAGCACTTCGTCTATAGGCATTGTAGAAAGGATAGAATATGCGCCTAATCGTTCTTCTCGAATCGCTCCAGTACGATGGACCGGGGGCGGGGAGAGCTTTTCCAAAGGAACCTTTTGGGGGCCGCTCTCTTCCTTATCATTGTGCTCAATCTATATTCAGGAGAGGCGCTTGACCGCCTCGTTGCCGCGTGCGACGCGGGAAAGGGTTCCTCGTCTAGCCCTCTTGATCTCTCTCCTGTGAGAGAACCAGAACCGCGCCTTCCCAAACCCGAGGTTGCGCCCATTCCACGCGCCGTTCTGGTTCCGGAATTAGAACAACCTCTCCTTACTAATATCCAAAGGAGGGCGAGCTTCAACAAAGGTTGGCGTTCTATTTCATTGGAAAGAACGAGCGCAGGCACCTCCCACTCTTTTTGGGGATCCTGGAAAAGCAGGTCCTCTTGGAAAAGAGGGTCGAGGCGGCATTGGTGCGGGATGACCCCACATTTTAAAACACTGGTTTTTACACCATTATGTTATTGAAAAGCTGACTACCAGCAGTTGTCTATGGTAAAGATTGAATCAACAAAAGTAAATAACATGTTAAAATCGTAGAATTATATTAGGTAGTATAAATTTTTCTGACGTTATTATTAGCATAATTGTTCCTTTGGTCATTGCAACAAAATGTCAAGTATATGGTATAGTAATATTTATATTTGTGTATATAACTATATTAAAAATAATTGTTCAATTTTACTTGTCCACTTTAGAAAATTAAGAGATAATTTATCATTATTTTCATGTTTACCCTTAGTAATTAATAAGTTCAAATTTTCAATTCATTTTTCCAACATTACTTTTTTATGGGGAATATGTGAATTGTTGAAATTCATTACTTAATTAGGTGGTTGCACATTTTTTGGGTAAGCTTTAATTGATTTTAATGATTAGGTAACTAGCAATAATTAGGGGTAATATGATAAACTTTCCATTTTATTTTTGACTCCTATTACTCCTTAATAGGCGTGTAAAATCAATACGTGACAAGTAAAACTAGACAGAGAGAATATTATTCAATTCATGACAAGGTCGGAGAGACACCTAAAGATGTTCTTGATCTTCAATTGTGATTTAATACGTTCCGTGAATCGAATAATAGCTCACCATTGAATAGCAACAAACAAATTAAATCACAATTGAAGATCAAGAACAAGAACAAGGCAATGGAAAACCCCTCGGGTCTCAATCCCGAGTATCCTCATAAGTTCCAAATGGTTATACAAACTTATTCAATACTTCAAAACACAATTGTAATCACAATTATGAAAAATCAAGGATGAAATTTGTAGTTTCTTTCTATTCCTGGTGATATCAAAACACCGATATCTCTAGATATTTTATCTGTCTCTCTAAGAAAATGGAATGAATCATTTTTTCGATTTTTTATTTTGTTTTAAGGCCCTTCTTCCAACCAGAACCTCTTTCATTTGATTCCTTAGATATGTTTATATAACCCGAGGTCCTTGCTTGGAACACTTTAATCTATAATTAGATCGATTTAAGTATAAAAAATGTACGGGCTTACTGTAAACGTGTAAATATATTCCCTGCCCATAATTAGAATATTTTCATATATTGTGTAAATATAATTATGGTAAGACTAGGATTCCTCTTTTGTATAGGCTTAGAATTCCTCTTTTGTATAGGCTTAGGATTCCTATTGTATAAGGGATGAATATTGTACTCTATATATACCTTGATATTAATGAAAGACTCCTCAAAGGAGATTAATATCATCTTACATGGTATCAAGAGCCAAATAAACAAAACCCTAAAAACCTTTCTCTTCCACAACCGTCGGCTGCCTCTCCTACGCCGCGGCCCTCCCGGATTTTCTTCTTGTTTTTCGGGTTTTGTTCTTCCTTCCTTCTCTTCTCTAAATGGCTATCCCTGATTCTTCCACACTTTCTGACGCCTCTACCTCCACAAATCCCACCATAAAGTCATCACCCCCGTTTCATCCCGCCCTTACTGTTTCCAACATCAAGAACCATATTCCCATTATTCTTGATCAAGAAAACAACCAGTATTCTCCCGGGTTGAACTTTTTCGCAATCATGCATGTCTCTATAACGTGCTTGACCATATTGATGACACTATTCCGCGCCCTACGGAGGTTGATGATTCTATCTGGCACCGTATCGACGCCGGCATCAAACAATGGATATATGGTAGTATCTCTCAGGATTTGCTCCTTACTATCATGAAATCTGACTCCACAGCCCTTGACTTGTGGAATCGTTTGGAGGAAATTTTTCAAGACAACAAGCACACTCGTGCCGTGTATTTGGAAGAACAGTTCAACAAAACACGTCTTGAAAACTTCTCCAATGTCTCTGAGTACTGCAAGCAGCTTAAACTTCTAGCGGATCAACTCTCCAACATCGGCACGCTTGTCACTGACGATAAAATGGTGCTACAAATGATTTCTGGCCTTACTAAGGGCGAATATGATACTTTGGCCACCATTATTCAACAGGCAGATCCGCTACCAAATTTTAACAAAGCTCGCTCACAATTGTTGCTCGAAGAAACCCGTCGTCCTAAGCAGGATGAGCACGCCCAGCAGGTGTTAGCTGTCGACACGCAACCTCAAGATCAGACGCCACCAGACAACTCCCAACAGCGGTAGGGCTGCGGCGGCAAGGGTGGAAAAGGCCGCGGCGGTAGAGAGGCGTGGTCGTGGCAAGGGTCGCGGTCACGGAACCAACAACAAGAACAAAGAACAGAGATCGCGAGAACAACTAGGCATGTTGCTCCTCGGCGGTTCGCTCGTCTACGGCGCGCGCGCCCCGATTCGAGCCGCGACGCCAAGTCCATTCCAGTACCAGTAGCCATACAATCCGTATTCTTACCTCGGTTTGCTAGGCCCCGCTCCAACCCCACAACAGGCCCACTTCATTCAAGGTCAGGTCCCGCAGCCCTCCTCCGGCATGACACCCACTGAGTTGGGTCAGGCGTTCAGCACCCTCTCTATGCAACAACCTGACAATACTTGGTACATGGACTCGGGCGCCACATCTCACGTCACCCGGTCTGCAGTACTATTCCTAAGCTGTTTCATGTAAAGCATCCTCAATATGTTACAGTTGGTAGTGGACAACGCATTTCAGTTAAGGGTTATGGTACCTCATACACACAACCTCCTCATCCATCCTTCTCCCTCAAAAACACCCTATATGCCCCACACATTATTAAGAACCTCATATCTGTCGCCAATTTACTCGTAATAATTCTGTCTCTGTGGATTTTGACCCTTTTGGTTTTTCTTGTAAAGGATCTTCATACGGGGACACCTCTTACGAGATGCAATAGCACGGGGGATCTCTATCCATTCACTTCCACCTCCATTTGCCGGATCTTGCTCTCCCGTCACTCTAGCGGTGTTTCTTCTTCAACCTGGCATAATAGGCTTGGTCATCCGGGAGTCCCGTTTTTAATTTTCTTAGAGGCAACAATTTCATTGCTTGTAATGGGAAACTTGCCCAAAATTGTGTTTCTTGCTCTTTAGGCAAACATATTCGTCTTCCGTTCAAATCATCTACTAGTGTTACATTTGCTCCTTTTGATATTATACATGCCGATTTATGGACATCTCCTATCACTAGTTCTCTCGGTCATAAATACTATCTTGTGTTGCTTGATGATTTTTCACACTACGTTTGGTTATACCCTCTTAAATTTAAATCGGAAGTGTTTGTCAAATTTCTTGAGTTTTGCAAGTTCATTCAAACACAATTTGGAAAAGGCATAAAATCATTTTAGTGCGATAATGATCGTGAATTCAATAACTCTATGTTTCACCGTTTTTGTACCAATAATGGCATGGACTTTCGCTTCTCCTGCCCTCACACCTCACCACAAAACGGTAAAGCTGAAAGAATCATCCGCACCATTAACAATATGATTCGCACAATCAATGTAAACAGCACACGTGGGATCTAGCACCTAGACCTGAGGGGGTGAATGTCATTCGTTGTATGTGGCTATTTCGTCACAAGTTCAGAGACAATGGGGATCTTGAGAGGTATAAGGCCCGTCTTGTGGCTAATGGCACAAATCAGCAGGAGGGCATTGATTGTGGTGAGACCTTCAGCCCGGTTGTCAAACCGGCTACCATCCGCACAGTTTTAAGCATAGCCATGGGCAATCACTGGCCGATCAATGTAAATCCTAATAACTCGTTGTATGTTGTAAACGTGTAAATATATTCCCTACCCATAATTAGAATATTTTCATATATTGTGTAAATATAATTATGGTAAGACTAGGATTCCTCTTTTGTATAGGCTTAGGATTCCTCTTTTGTATAGGCTTAGGATTCCTATTGTATAAGGGATGAATATTGTACTCTATATATACCTTGATATTAATGAAAGACTCCTCAAAGGAGATTAATATCATCTTACATGGTATCAAGAGCCAAATAAACAAAACCCTAAAAACCTTTCTCTTCCACAGTCGCCGGCCGCCTCTCCTACGCCGCGGCCCTCCCGGATTTTCTTCTTGTTTTTCGGGTTTTGTTCTTCCTTCCTTCTCTTCTCTAAATGGCTATCCCTGATTCTTCCACACTTTCTGACGCCTCTACCTCCACAAATCCCACCACAAAGTCATCACCCCCGTTTCATCCCGCCCCCATCTTGTTTCCAACATCAAGAACCATATTCCCATTATTCTTGATCAAGAAAACAACCAGTATTCTCCCTGGGTTGAACTTTTCGCAATCATGCATGTCTCTATAACGTGCTTGACCATATTGATGACACTATTACGCGCCCAACGGAGGTTGATGATTCTATTTGGCATCGTCTCGACGCCGGCGTCAAACAATGGATATATGGTAGTATCTCTCAGGATTTGCTCCTTACTATCATGAAATATGACTCCACAGCCCTTGACTTGTGGAATCATTTGGAGGAAATTTTTCAGGACAACAAGCACACTCGTGCCGTGTATTTGGAAGAACAATTCAACAAAACACGTCTTGAAAACTTCTCCAATGTCTCTGAGTACTGCAAGTAGCTTAAACTTCTAGCGGATCAACTCTCCAACATCGGCACGCCTGTCACTGACGATAAAATGGTGCCGCAAATGATTTCGGCCTTACTAAGGGCGAATATGATACTTTGGCCACCATTATTCAACAGGCAGATCCGCTACCGAGTTTTAACAAAGCTCGCTCACAATTGTTGCTCGAAGAAACCCGTCGTGCTAAGCAGGATGGGTACGCCCAGCAGGTGTTAGCTGTCGACACACAAACCCAAGATCAGACGCCACCAGACAACTCCCAACAGCGGCAAGGCCGCGGCGGCAAGGGTGGAAAAGGCCACGACTGTAGAGGAAGCCGTGGTCGTGGCAAGGGTCACGGTCAACAGAACCAACAGCAGCAACAGGAACAGAGATCGCAAAACAACTGGGCCGCGACTCCTCAGCAGTTCGTCTACAGCGCCGCGGCGCCCCAGTACAGAGCCGCGGCACCCCAGTTCAGAGTCGCGGCGCCAAGTCCATTCCAGTACCAGCAGCCATACAATTCGTATTCTTACCCCGGTTTGTTAGGCCCCGCTCCAGCCCCACAGCAGGCTCACTTCATGCAAGGTCAGGTCCCGCAGCCCTCCTCTGGCATGACACCCACTGAATTGGGTCAGGCGTTCAGCACCCTATCTATGCAACAACCTGACAATACTTGGTACATGGACTCAGGCGCCACATCTCACGTCACCCAGTCTGCAGGTACTATTCTTAAACTGTTTTGTTTAAAGCATCCTTAATATGTTACAGTTGGTAGTGGACAACGCATTCCAGTTAATGGTTATGGTACCTCATACACACAACCTCCTCATCCACCCTTCTCCCTAAAAAACACCCTATATGCCCCACACATGATTAAGAACCTCATATCTGTCCGCCAATTTACTCGTAATAATTCTTTCTCTGTGGATTTTGACCCTTTTGGTTTTACTGTAAAGGATCTTCATACGGGGACACCTCTTACGAGATGCAATAGCATGGGGGATCTCTATCCATTCACTTCCACCTCCGCTGCCAGATCTTGCTCTCCCGTCACTCTAGCGGTGTTTCTTCTTCAACCTGGCATAATAGGCTTGGTCATCCAGAGTCCCGAGCTTTTTATTTTCTTAGAGGCAATAATTTCATTGCTTGTAATGGGAAACTTGCCCAAAATTGTGTTTCTTGCTCTTTAGGCAAACATATTCGTCTTCCGTTTAAATCATCTACTAGTGTTACATTTGCTCATTTTGATATCATACATGCCGATTTATGGACATCTCCTATCCCTAGTTCTCTCGGTCATAAATACTATCTTGTGTTGCTTGATGATTTTTCACACTACGTTTGGTTATACCCTCTTAAATTTAAATCGGAAGTGTTTGTCAAATTTCTTGAGTTTTGCAATTTCATTCAAACACAATTTGGAAAAGGAATAAAATTATTTCAGTGCGATAATGGTCGTGAATTCAATAACTCTATGTTTCACCGCTTTTGTACCAATAATGGCATGGTCTTTCGCTTCTCCTGCCCTCACACCTCACCACAAAATGGTAAAGCTGAAAGAATCATCCGCACCATTAACAATATGATTCGCACCCTATTGATTCATGCCTCCCTCCCTCCACCCTTCTCGGGTCTATCTTTGCTAAAATGTCGAATACACTCTAAATATTCTCCCTACTAGCACTCTTCACAATATGACCCCTACCGAAATCCTCTACCATAGAATCCCCTCTTATGATCATCTACGGATTTTTGGTTGTCTGTGCTATCCCAACCTTAGCGCCACCGCCCCTCACAAGCTTGCTCCTAGGTCCACTCCATGTGTCTTTCTAGGATTCCCGCCGAACCATAGGGGCTATCTATGTTATGACTTGTCGACTCGTCAGATTCACATATCTCGTCACGTCACATTCGACGAGACCACATTCCCGTTTTCGAATCTTTCAAAATTCCAAAAACAGGACTACTCATTTCTTGACGAGTCTGCCATCTCTCCCCTCATAATCGAACAACTCACATCCTCTCGTTCCGTCGTCGAGCCGCGGCACCCAAACTTCGAGAAGCTTTGTCAACCTTCTAGCACCGTGACTCTCGATCCAGGAGCCGCGGCACCTCCGACGGCTTCTCCCCCACCCTCTCCTTATCCGACTTTACCCCCCGTCTCAGACACCACTCCGCCACCCACTGTCCCTACCCATCCAATGGAAACTCGTTCAAAGCATGGAATCTTCAAACCCAAAGTCCATTTCAACTTGTACGCCCAAACCATCTCTCCACTTCCAAAGAACCCAAAATTGGCCAAACAAGACCCTAATTGGAATGCGGCTATGTATGAGGAATTCAATGCTTTAACTAAACAGCACACGTGGGATCTAGTACCTAGACCTGAGGGGGTGAATGTCATTCGTTGTATGTGGCTATTTGGTCACAAGTTCAGAGACAATGGGGATCTTGAGAGGTATAAGGCCCGTCTTGTGGCTAATGGCACAAATCAGCAGGAGGGCATTGATTGTGGTGAGACCTTCAGCCCGGTTGTCAAACCGGTTACCATCTGCACAGTTTTGAGCATAGCCATGGGCAATATATTCCCTACCCATAATTAAAATATTTTCATATATTGTGTAAATATAATTATGGTAAGACTAGGATTCCTCTTTTGTATAGGCTTAGGATTCCTCTTTTGTATAGGCTTAGGATTCCTCTTTTGTATAGGCTTAGGATTCCTATTGTATAAGGGATGAATATTGTACTCTATATATACGTTGATATTAATGAAAGACTCCTCAAGGGAGATTAATATCATCTTACATGGTATCAGAGCCAAATAAACAAAACCCTAAAAATCTTTCTTCTTCCACGGCCCGCCGGCCGCCTCTCTACGTTGCGGCCCTCCCGGATTTTCTTCTTGTTTTTCGGGTTTTGTTCTTCCTTTCTTCTCTTCTCTAAATGGCTATCCCTGATTCTTCCACACTTTCTGACGCCTCTACCTCCACAAATCCCACCACAAAGTCATCACCCCCGTTTCATCCCGCCCTTACTGTTTCCAACATCAAGAACCATATTCCCATTATTCTTGATCAAGAAAACAACCAGTATTCTCCCTGGGTTGAACTTTTTCGCAATCATGCATGTCTCTATAACGTGCTTGACCATATTGATGACACTATTCCGCGCCCAACGGAGGTTGATGATTCTATCTGGCATCGTCTCGACGCCGGCGTCAAACAATGGATATATGGTAGTATCTCTCAGGATTTGCTCCTTACTATCATGAAATCTGACTCCACTATTAACAATATGATTCGCACAATCAGCAGGAGGGCATTGATCGGCCAGTGTTTGCCCATGGCTATGCTCAAAACTGTGCGGATGGTAGCCGGTTTGACAACCGGGCTGAAGGTCTCACCACACTCAATGCCCTCCTGCTGATTTGTGCCATTAGCCACAAGACGGGCCTTATACCTCTCAAGATCCCCATTGTCTCTGAACTTGTGGCGAAATAGCCACATACAACGAATGACATTCACCCCCTCAGGTCTAGGTACTAGATCCCACGTGTGTTGTTTAGTTAAAACATTGAATTCCTCACACATAGCCGCATTCCAATTAGGGTCTTGTTTGGCCAATTTTGGGTTCTTTGGAAGTGGAGAGATGGTTTGGGTAGACAAGTTGAAATGGACTTTGGGTTTGAAGATTCCATGCTTTGAACGAGTTTCCATTGGATGGGTAGGGACAGTGGGTGGCGGAGTGGTGTCTGAGACGGGGGGTAAAGTCGGATAAGAAGAGGGTGGGGGCGAAGCCGTCGGAGGTGCCGCGGCTCCTGGATCGAGAGTCGCGGTGCTAGAAGGTTGACAGGCTTCTCTGGAAGTTTGGGCGTCGCGGCTCGACGATGGAACAAGAGGATGTGAGTTGTTCGATTATGAGGGGAGAGATGGCGACTCGTCAAGAAATGAGTAGTCCTGTTTTTGGAATTTTGAAAGATTCGAAAACGGGAATGTGGTCTCGTCGAATGTGACGTGACGAGATATGTGGATCTGACGAGTCGACAAGTCATAGCATATATAGCCCCTATGGTTCGGCGGGAATCCTAGAAAGACACATGGAGTGGACCTAGGAGCGAGCTTGTGAGGGGCGGTGGAGCTAAGGTTGGGATAGCACAGACAACCAAAAATTCGTAGATGATCATAAGAGGGGATTCTATGGTAGAGGATTTCGGTAGGGGTCATATTGTGAAGAGTGCTAGTAGGGACCCATAATTAGAATATTTTCATATATTGTGTAAATATAATTATGGTAAGACTAGGATTCCTCTTTTGTATAGGCTTAGGATTCCTCTTTTGTATAGGCTTAGGATTCCTCTTTTGTATAGGCTTAGGATTCCTATTGTATAAGGGATGAATATTGTACTCTATATATACCTTGATATTAATGAAAGACTCCTTAAGGGAGATTAATATTTGCTTATTGTGCGGAACACAATAGCTCTAAATTATAAGTCACTGTTAAAACATAAAAATTGAATGTTGAAAAATCTTTAGGGTTTCGGAGATTTTTTAGTTAGACTTTTCTAATATGAATTTCTAAATATGTAGTGGGGTCATAATTCTGGAGTGTTTTTCTAATTACATATAAGTACTCATTATAAAATATTTTATAATTCTTTGTGGCATGACCAACACATTCTAATTTTCAAAATAAAGATCCATGTGGCATGTTTAAGACATTGGTTGAAAAAAGTTGATTAATTTACTAAGCATGATTAATGTGTAGAAATTCCATGTATCAAAAACCTACCAAGATAAATGTAAAACTTTTTGTAAATTTAATTTTTTCCCTTTTAACTTTTTGATACTGCATAAAATTGATAATCTTTATAGGTAATGTAAAACTATTTATTTTCAATTATAACTAGATTGGCCTATCATAAGTGATAATATCATTAAGAGTGAGTTGTACAATCCGGTATACAAGAGAGATGAAAATTTTAATTTGCCATCTTAAATTTTATTACTCTCACCGTCCCTTTGTGTGATGCATCAAGAAAGAAACAGAGAGTTAAAGAAGACTTTTCAAACCTATGAATCATAAATATTTATTGAATATAAATTAGTTAATTAAAAGTAAAATAAGTTTTAAATTATATTATTTTTAAATAAAAATATATATATAATAAAAAAAAATATCACATAAATATCGATCATTATTGTGACATAATTGGAAAATTTACTGGCTTACATTGCTTATTGTGCGGAAGACAATAGCTCTAAATTATAAGTCAGTGTTAAAACATAAGTTCTGCAAGTTGAAAAAATCTATAGTGTTTTGGCGAATTTTTAATTAGATTATTCTAATATGGATTTCTAAAGATGTACTGGGGTCATAGTTATGGAGTGTTTCTCTAATTATAAGTATTCATTATAAAATATTTAATAATTCTTTGTGGCATGACCATCACATTATAATTTTTCAAATAAAGGTCCATTAAATAATTAGTGGCATGATTATGACATTGGTTGAACAAGTCGATAAATTTACTTAGAATGATTGTGTAGAAATTCCATGTATCAAAGTCATGCTATACTAATTTAACCAAAAACTTTTCATATTTTTTCCCTTAATCTTTTGATATTGCGTAAAATTGACAATTTTTATAGGTTCCGTGAAACTATTTATTCTCAATGATAACTAGATTGGCCTATCATCAGTGAGAATATCATTAAGAGTGAGTTGTATAATCCTATATACAAGTGAGATGAAAATTTTAATTTCGCATTTTTAGTTTTTTTACTCTTATTGTCTCAATTTGTGTGATGCATTATGAAAGGGACAGAGAATAAGAAAGTCTTTTCAAATCTATGGATCTAAAATAAAACATAAATATTTATGTAAATATAAATTAGCTCATTAAAAGTAATATAAAATTTAAATTATATTATTTTTTAAATATAAAACTATATTGTAAGAATAATTATGGGGCAATCCCATAATTATCTCCAACCACCACTAATTAGAATATTGTAATATTGTAATTAGGTGTGTAAATCAATTTGTAATCAATTTGTTAGGATGATTAGAATGAAATACTCAAGGAATTATATATATATATATATATATATATATATATATATATATATATTTGTAATATTGTAATTATATATATTTGCTATCATTAGAATGAAATACTCAAGGAATTAATTCTCCTACATGGTATCAAGAGGCAAAGATCTCTTGCCCTAATTCTTCTTCTCTTTACCGATTTTTCTTCTCTTTTCTTCTTAATTTTTCGGCCACTTAGGGTTTTATTTTACTAAGTCCCATTAACCCTAAACCTAAACCACTTCTAAAA
Organism: Anisodus tanguticus; assembly: GCA_034509755.1. NCBI lineage: Eukaryota > Viridiplantae > Streptophyta > Magnoliopsida > Solanales > Solanaceae > Anisodus > Anisodus tanguticus. The sequence continues at coordinate 40,410,536 of CM067552.1, forward strand.
GTCTAGCCGACCACTAAAACTCCACCCCCCCTCGGCTCACTCCTATTCTAAACCCTAGAACATACAAAAGGTTATTCACTCCCCATCCATTAAAACATAAATAATAGTTCTTTTCTTCTCTAGTTTTGATTTCTTGTGGAACCTATGGCTGAAAAACAAAATTTTCATCCTGCTCTTGCCGTTAATAACGTCAAGAACTTTATCTCCATAACACTTGAAATGGAGAAAAGACAATATACCTCTTGGGCGAAATTATTCAAGATTCATTGCCGCGCCTATGAAGTGATTGACCATATCATACCTTCCGAGTCGTCATCGGACGCCATTTTGGTGAACAACAAGCTATGGTCCCGGTTGGATGCTATTGTCCTTCAATGGATTTATGACACTATATCCAATGATCTTTTACATACCATTTTGGAGCCGAATTCTACGGCTCAACAGGCGTGGGAACGTCTACAAAATATATTCCAGGATAACAAACTTTCTAGAGCCGTTTATCTTGAACACCAATTTACTAATGTTAAATTGGATAATTTTTTCAATATCTCCGCTTATTGTCAAGAATTGAAGATGCTTGCAGACCAACTATCCAACATTGGTTCGCCCGTGACAAATCAAAGGTTGGTCCTTCAATTGATAGCCGGATTGAATGAACAATATGATGGGGTTGCTACGTTCATTCAACAAATTAATCTGTTGCCTCCTTTCTATGAGGCCCGTTCGAGGTTAATTCTCGAGGAAACACGGAAAGCTAAACAGGCATCTTCAGGAGCAGCCACCGCCGGAACTGCTCTCGTCTCCACCAACACATTTTCTACGAATTTGGAGCCCCAAAATTCTGGTTTGGGGGGCAATAGTAATCTTCAAAATAATGACAAAAACGGGGTTCAAAACATAACAATAACAAAGGGAAAAATAATGGTGGAAAGGGACGACGACGTGGCGGTGGCCAACCCACCGGCGGTAGTGTGCAGTCCGGGCAGTGGCGGTAATCAGTGGGGGCAGTACCCACCGTGGGTGCCCCTCCATACCCGTACCCAACTTCTTCATGGGCTAAGCCTCCACATTCAACTCACCAACCCAAAATTCTAGGGTCTCGTCCACAACATGCATTTGCGGCCCACACACCTTCTTCATGGGCTAAGCCTCCACATTTAACTCACCAACCCAAAATTCTAGGGTCTCGTCCACAACATGCATTTGCGGCCCAGACACCATCTTCAGTAGGCTATGCGCCCACTGATATTGAACAAGCCATGAACAACACGAATCTAAGTGTTCTAGACGAGTCATGGTACATGGACACAGGGCTACGTCACACATGACAACATCTCAAGGTAATCTCTCATCTTATTTCAATATGAGCAATAATAAAAATATTGTTGTCGGCAGTGGTCAGGAAATTCCAATTTGTGGTATTGGTCAGGTAACACTACCCTCTCCACACCCGCCATTATACTTGAAAAACGTCCTACATGCACCAAAATTAATTAAGAACTTGATATCTGTTAGACGTTTTACAATTGACAACAATGTTTTTGTGAATTTTGATCCGTTTGGCTTTTTTGTGAAGAATTTTCAGACGGGGATGCCACTCATGAGATGTAATAGCACGGGGGGGACTTGTATCCCATCACCTCTGTTTCCACCAATCGCATAACCAAACTATCAACCTTTGCTGCCATTTCTCCTAATGTATGACACAATCGGTTGGGACACCCAAGAGCACCACTTTTTAATAATCTTAAAAAGAATAATTTATTTTCCTGTAACCAAATTTTGGACTCTTCTGTTTGCCAATCTTGTGTGTTTGGTAAACATGTTAAGCTCTCTTTTGCGTCCTCTACTTCTCATACTTTTATGTCATTTGATATTTTGCATTGTGATTTGTGGACATCCCCTGTTTTGAGTTCGACAGGTCATAAGTACTATATGCTAATTCTAGATGATTATTCGAATTTTTTGTGGACTTTTTCCTTAGGACATAAATCACAAACATACACCATTTTAAAATAATTTAGTGTGTTTATCAAAACTCAATTTGACAAATCCATTAAATGTTTTCAGTGTGACAATGGGGGGGGGGGGGGGGGGGGGGGAAGGGATTCATAAATACCCAATTTAAAGATTTTTGTCACCAAAATGGGATGTCTTTGCATGTTTCGTGTCCACATACATCACCACAAAACAGAAAAGCCGAAAGAAAAATTCGAATGGCAACATGCATTCTTCAACACCACCAAATTTTTGGCACCATGCACTTCAAATCAGAACATATCTTTTAAATATTCTTCCTAGTAAACTGCTCTCCAATGTATTCCCTACACAAATGTTGTATCAACCTATTCATATTTTACACATTTGAGGGTGTTTGTGTTATCCTTTATTTCCATCTACTTCCATTACCAAGTTGCAGGCTAGGTAAACTCCTTGTGTGTTTTTGGGATACCCACTAAATCATAGGGGATATAAATGTTATGATTTGGAGACTGGAAAAATTATTATTTCTCGTTACCTAGTTTTTGATAAGTCTAAATTTCCGTTTGCTAGGTCTTATGTGGCATCCTCACTTCATATGATTTTTTGGACAAAGGGAATACATCCCATTTTACACCACCATCTCAACACTCAACCACCAGTTGGCCCGACACAACCGAATAACCAAATTACCCCGGCCCACCACTACACTGGACTGGACCAGCGGTCTCGGCTCAGTTGAGTTCCCGTGACAACCAGGCCCATGTGGAGTAGCCCACTTCTCCCTCACCCGTAAACCAAAACAACCCGTTACCCCAGCCCACTAACCAATCGGTAACCCACTCCCACACACCTTTGAACTTAGGCCACAATAACTCCATTCCACCCATGTCATACCCGAGATCCCTACTACCCAACCGATGATGGTACAACCTCGGACCATTGAAATCCATGCCATGCACGGGAGTTTTCGGCCCAAACGTCAGTTTAACTTACTATCTTCGGTTCAACCATCACCTATACCAAAAAATCCCAAAGCAGCCTTATCAGACTTGAATTGGAAAGCTGTCACGTTAGACGAAATTAATCCTCTTATTGAAAATAAGACATGGGAATTAGTGCCCCGTCCATCTAATGTGAACATTATTAGGTCTATGTGGGTTTTCTGCCATAAAAAGAATTTGATGGATCCTTTGCGAGATACAAAGCTCGGCTTGTTGGTGATGGCAGGTCTCATCAGGTTGGAGTAGATTGTGGTGAAACTTTTAGTCCGGTGGTTAAGCCAGCAACTATCAGGATTGTTCTTAGCCTGACACTGTCAAAATCCTGGACCATTTATCAGTTGGATGTCAAAAATGCTTTCTTGCATGACCATCTACATGAGACAGTTTACATGCACCAGCCGTTGGGTTTCCGAGACTCTACACATCCAGATTATGTTTGCCTGCTGAAAAAGTCCCTATATGGCTTGAAACAGGCTCCACGGGCATGGTATAACAGGTTTGCAGGTTTTGTATCCACTATTGGTTTCTCACACAGCAAGTCTGATCAATCATTATTCATTTATAAGAAGGGAAGTGACATGGCGTATATCCTCCTATATGTAGATGACATCATTCTCACTGCATCATCTACCTCATTTCGCCAGTCTATTATGTCCCTTCTCGCAACAGAATTTGCGATGAAGGATTTGAGTCATTTAAATTATTTTTTGGGCATTACTGTCACTCAATATGCAGGTGGTGTATTTCTAAGTCAAAAGAAATACGCCGAGGAGATCCTTGACAAAGCCGGTACGTCCTCCTGCAAGCCATCACACACTCCCGTGGATACAAAGGCCAAATTGAGTACAACTGCAGGGACTTCGTACAACATAAATAAAAATTATTATCGTGACATAAATTGAAAAATTTACGGGCTTACATTGCTTATTGTGCGGAAGACAATAGCTCTAAATTATAAGTCAGCGTTAAAACATAAGAAAAAGTTGAAAATTTTATAGGATTCGGAGATTTTATAATTATATTCTTCTAATATGGATTTCTATGATGTAGTGAGCTCATAGTTATGGAGTGTTTCTCTAATTATAAAATATTTTAGAATTCTTTGTGGCATGACCATGACATTCTAATTTTCAAAATAAAGGTCCATTAAATAATTAGTGGCATGATTATGACATTGGTTGAAGACGTTGATTAATTTACTAAGCATGATTGTGTAGATAAATAACGTTTCATATTTTTCCCTTAACTTTTTAATATTGCGTAAAATTGACAATCTCTATAACTACTGTGAAATTATTTATTTTCAATCATAAATAACTATTGACCTATTGACAATCTTTATAAGTACTGTGAAACTATTTATTCACAATGATAACTAAATTGACCTATGGATTATCTTTATAAGTACTATGAAACTATTTATTCTCAATGATAACTAAATTCACCTATCATAAGTGAGAATATTATTAAGCGTGAGTTTTATAATCCTGTATATAAGAGAGATGATGCGACATCCTAGCTTAGGAATTTCACCTCGGCAAAACACATGATAGATGCTGATTATATAAATAAGCAGGCCTTAAACTTTAGTAACGTGTTTTAAAGTTGTGCGGATCCCTAAGCTCAAAACGGATAATATCACTAATGGTTAAACTGTTACAGATGAAAATTTTAGTTTGAAATTTTAAATTTTATTACTTTCGCCATCTCAATTTGTGTCATACACCTATGAAAAAGATAGAAAACAATTTCTTTTTCAAACCTATGAATTTGAATAAATCATAAATTTTACGTGAATATAAATTAGCACGTTAAAAGTAAAAAAAAATTAAATTACATTATTTTTAAATATAAAATATATTATAATTAAGAAGAAAAACATGTCACATAAATTAAAATATAAAACAATTATTATCGTGACATATAGATAAAGGGCGGCAATATAACAAGGGGTAGTTAATTCATGGGCGGAGCCACCTTAGGTGAAGGATGGTCAAGTGTACACTCTTCGTTAAAAAATTACGCAATATATATAGTTTAAATATTAGTCATTATAAGTTTATACTTAATTTTTACACACTCTAAACACAATTAAGATAAAAATTTGCACACATTTTATCAAATTCCGAGCTCCACCACTGAGTTGATTACTCAAGAGAAAAAAGATAAGGAGGTGTGCCCCTTGACGATGCTACAGTTAATGTCAAGCTAGTAATTTATTCGAAGTATGATGCCATTATTGACCTCACACCCTCTATAATATATTAAAGGTACAGAATCTAGAATATGAGTAGAGAATCTTCTACTTTCCAGAAGACTCAAAATAATTTCAGTCCTCTCATTTTGTTGCCTCACGAGAAAATTCAATAAACGGTTGCTAGCTGTATCTTTTATATGTTGACTATGCTTAGTTGAAAGTTGAGAGGCTGCTAACCAGATATAACAACTTGGGCATTGGTCAACTGGTTTTAGTTACAAGTTCATTTGAGAATTGAGATAAATTGTTAACTAGATTTGAATTGAATTGAATTGAATGGGATCACTGGATCATAATTTCAAGAAGTCTGGTTTCAATATAAGTTCAATGCCTAATTCCCAGCAAGAAAAGATTGTGATCGGTGAAGCTGGTTATGTTCTGGAGGACGTTCCTCATTTGTCTGATTACATTCCTAATCTTCATGTACACTCTCTATCTCTCTATCTCTATAAATATATTTACTTATGTTGAAGGTACGGAGGTCGAGGAGGATTAGGATAGAAGGATAATAGGTAGCGAGAGTGTTTGTCTACTTTTATGTGGGATAGGCAGGGATAATCCCCTCTGCTTATATTGCCTTTTTTTTAGTAGTATTCGCGTAGTATTTATTCTTCAATCTTTACTACTACTTGTTGCTTTATTTGTTTTGTTCTTCATACTATTTTACTGTTGTTATTTTCTTTTCAAGTCTGCTTTGATTTTATTTCTTTTGAGCCAAATGTCTATCAGAAACAACCTCTCTACCTCACAAAGGTAAGGGTTAAGGTATTCGTATATCTTATATTTCCCAGACTTCACTTGTGGGATATGTTGTTGTTGTTGTGGATATGGTGGAGGATAAGTGGATAAACTGACAACAACTTTGTGAATCCTCATTTATATTCGTTTAATTGGTATACAAGTTAGACTATGATGATTTGTTGCTTGATCACAATCTTCCATTTGATTGGCCATGTTCAATGTTGAATAAAACTGGTAGTTTTGCAATATGATTGAATTATATTTGTGTGTGTATGATCAAGTTGATGCTTCCTTTGTATAATTGTATTTATTGATTTATAAAGAAGCAATTGGTGGAAAGGTAAAGATTTGTTGTTCTCGGTACATTTATTTTTATTATTAATAATTTAACCTGGCAAATCATTTAATTTGTCGATAATTTCAGTGCGAAAGTACAACTACTCTCTTCCGTTGTTGTCGATTTTTCTTCTTTCTATATATAAAAATACAATTTTTGTTTGTCTAGTCTTAGTGGATGATAGGAGATAAAAAAAAATTCTAGAAAATCAAATGAGTCGAAGTTGTTATGTTGACGTATTCTAGTGCCTTAGAAGAGGATATTACTTATTACCAGTTCTGGGATGATGAATAATATGAAAAGAAACTAGTAGATATCTTCTGATTTACATGATTTTTGCTCTAAGAGGTATTTGTGCTTCCAATTCTTTCCATCTATAATTTTCTTTTGATAAAGAGTCTATGTTTGATCAAGTACTAATACTAGTCCCGTCATTGCAGACATATCCTAATCCATTGCAGGATAATCCTTCATATTCAGTTGTTAAGTAAGTTGCCTGATATTCTCCTTCAGTTCTGGTTGCTTATTTATACAGTGCAAGAGGATAAGGCTGATCAACCAAATTTAACATTTTTTTCAGGCAGTATTTTGTCGATGTGGATGATACGGTTGCCCAAAAGGTCAGTCCTGTTGAAATGAAAAATATTTGGGGATTACCTTGTATTCATTGGGAGAAGCACTTGATAATGCTAGTTTTAAGATTGTATTAATCTCCATTGGGGAGTCTTGCTCATTAATACAAATATATATAGTGTGTATAATGTGGAATCCTCATACAATAAGGATCCTATATCTACCATAATTATACAACACTAAATATGACTAAATATATAGACGTTATACACGTTAATACACCCCTTCAGTCGGAGCGGGAGGAGGCCGGATGCTAAGACTGGATCTGAAATCGAGGAAGAGTTGCCTAGGAAGGCCTTTCGTGAAGATATCCGCATACTGATATGAAGAAGGCACATGCAACACTTAACATGATCGAGAGCAACTTTCTCACGAATAAAGTGTATATCTATCTCAATGTGCTTGATTCGCTGATGCTGAACCGAATTATGAGATAAATATATGACGGATATGTTATCACAGTAAACCAAAGACTCCTTACGCAAGGGACACTGAAGCTCCAAAAGAAGGTTTTGAAGCCAACAGATCTCAGCAACAACATTTGCAACACCTCTATACTCTGCTTCTGCACTCGAACGGGATAAGATGGCTTGCCTCTTGGCAGACCATGAAATGAGATTATCCCCTAAGAACACACAGTAGCCGGAGGTGGAGCATCGAGTGTTCGGACATCCTGCCCAATCAACATCCGTATATGATAGCAATCTGGTTGGTGCTGAGGGGTATACGTGCAATTCATAATCAAGTGTGCCCTTAACGTATCGAATGATACGCTTAAGGGCAGTAAAATGAGGCTCTCTAGGGGCATGCATGAATAAGCACACCTGCTGAACGGCATAAGCAATATCAGGCCGGGTGAAAATAAAATACTGTAGTGCACCTGCAAGACTCCTGTAGAGAGTGGAATCAGACACTAGATCACCATCAACAACACTAAGCATTAATTTAGAGTCAACCGGAGTGGACATGATCTTTTAGTTCGCCATTTCAGCCCTGTACACTATCTCATCGGCATACTTACGTTGATACAAAAATATAGTATCTACAGAACGAGTCAGTGATATCCCAAAAAAATAGCTCAACTTCCCCAAGCCAGTCATAGCAAATTCGGTTTTAAGTAGTGCAATGATCTAATTTTTCAACAAATCAGAGGAGGCAGTAAGCACAATGTCATCCACATATAATTATAAATAAGCAATGCTACTACCTCGATGAAAAATAAATATAGAATTATCACACTTGCTGCATATGAACCCAATTTGCATAATGTACTGTGCAAAATGATCATACCATGCTCGAGGGGCCTGTTTCAAACCATAAAGTGACTTACGAAGACAACATACATACTGAGGGGCTGCTGGATGGACAAAACCAGGCGACTGGTGCATATAAATAGTTTCTTTCAGATCCCCATATAGAAACACATTTTTCACATCAAGCTAATGAATTGGCCAAAGCTTACCCATGACAATACTCAGAACTGTGCGAATGGTAGTCGGTTTAACAACCGGACTGAACGTCTCACCACGGTCAATACCCTTCTGATGATTAGTTCCATTAGCCACAAGTCTCGCCTTATACCTTTTTAGATCACCGCTGTCTCTATATTTGTGACGAAAAAACCATATGCGTCGGATCACATTCACCCCCTCCGGTCTAGGAACCAAATTCCAAGTGTGTTGTTTCGTTAAAGCATTAAATTCCTCACACATGGCCGCATTTCAATTAGGGTCTAGTTTGGCTAATTTTGAGTTTTTGGGAATTGGGGAAATGGTTTGGTGGATAAGTTAAACTAGACTTTGGGTTTGAAAATCCCGTGTTGGGAACATGTTTCCATTGGGTGCGTGGGGCAGTGGGTGGTTGGGTTTGCGTTTGCGGTTGCGGGTCACTGTTGTGGGTTTGCGGGTGCGGATCACTGTTGCGGGAACATGGCTGTGGGTGAGCAGTGTCGGGATAGGGCATCGTGTTTGGTGACGGTGACAATGGGTTTGGTGGGGTCGTCGATCTGGGATGAGCAGTGTGGGGTAGGTGATGTTAGGTAGGATGTCGGCGGTCGGGTAGGGCTTGAGTGGTGGTCTGGGCACTACAATTGGTTCGGCTAGAAGTTCCAGTGACGGGGAGGGCGTCGATGTTGGTTTGGGTTGGAGGAACGATATTGGCTGGCGGTGGTGACACTGTGAATGATTCGTTCAGCCTTGCCATTTTGGGAGGAGGTGTGGGGACACGAGAACCAGAAAACCATGCCATTAGTAGAGCAAAAATTTTGAAACACGGAATTATTCAACTCACGACTGTTATCACATTGAAGCGATTTTATGTCTTTTTCAAATTGTGTTTTGACATAGCCACGGAATGTAAGAAACTTGGCAAATACTTCAAACTTGAATTTAAGCGGATAGACCCAGACAAAGTAAGAAAATATCTAATAAGACGAGATAAAATTTATGACCCAGTGAGCTGGTAATGGGAGATGTTCATAAATCTGCATGAACAATGTCAAAAGGAGAATACGTAATACTTGAAGAAGACTGAAACGGAAGGCGAATATGTTTGCCTAAGGGACAAGAAAGACATTGTTGGGCAAATTTTCCATTACGACAACGAATTAAATTATTGTTTCTAAGAAAATTAAAAACAGGGGCTCCTGGGTGTCCAAGTCTATTGTGTCAGGTTGACGGAGAAATTGTTGCTAAAGTGGTGGGAGGAGTGACATGGGCAGTGAGAGATGTGGGAGGGTTTACACTAGCAGCGGACGTGGATATGAAATGATAGAGATAACCCTCACTATTGCATCTCGTAAGGAGTTTTCCGGTACGGAGATCCGTTACGAAAAATCCAAAAGGGTCAAAGTTAATTGATACAGAATTATCGGTGGCAAATTTCCTAACGGAGATTAAGTTTTTGATAATGTTAGGAGCATATAAGACGTTATTCATGGAGAAATGGGGATGCGATGGTGGGGTTAGTGTGTGGCCAAACCCTTGAATTAGAATGCGATGACCGCTTCCAACCATAATAGATTTTAGAGTATTTAAACTTCGCAGTTGCGGAAGATTACCAGAATTGTTGGTGAGGTGAGACGTAGCGCCCGTATCCATATACCACGCATTATCGGGCTGCCGAGTAGTCAATGTGACGAAAGCCGGGCCCAAATTAGATTGGGAGAGGCCTGGAGCGGACTGCTGGCCTCCAGGAAATAGGGCCGGATTACTGTGTTCCATTGACTGGCTTGGGGAGGACTGGTAGGCTGCCTGAGATTGGGCTCAAAATTGATTTTCAGAACTTGGGCTGTTAGGCTGGTAGAGGTTGGGTCGCGGCAGTAGGCCCAACTGCTGCTGGGCCGCGGCTGCTGACTGCATGTCCCTGAATGCTGGGTAATGCCGTGTCGATGCTGCCATGACAAAGAAATCAGACCGTTGTATTTATGACAAGGGGTCAGAATTTTGTATTGGATTAATTTAGGTGAAGGATGGAAAAGAAGTCAAGACTTTGAGAAGACAAATTACTGTGCTTCTTGGGATAGTAAGCAACGTACTGTGCTGCTCGGGTAAAGCACTGTGCTTCTGACAGAAAGCAAAGTGCAAAAAGCAGAGAAAGGAAGCAGCCTTATGAAACCGTAATTTTGGGTGAAAAGAGAAGGCAAAGCACTGTGCTTCTCGGGACAGGAATCAAAGCGCAAAAATCAGAGAAAGGGAGCCGCCGTCGGTTGAATAAGGTGAGGGTGAAAGAAAAATAGGGTTTAGGTTTTGGCTCTTGATACCATATAAGATTGTATTAATCTCCCTTGGGGAGTCTTGCTCATTAATACAAATATATAGTGTGTACAATGTGGAATCATCATACAATAGGGATCCTATATCTACCATAATTATACAACACTAAATATGACTAAATATATAGACGTTATACACGTTAATACTAGTGCTAATATGTTGTCTTGTAAGCAGTATGCCTAGACTTTTGTACAATAGTAACCGGTATGCGGAGGCAAAACTCATGTGAATTTGTCTTAATTACATGATCATCTAAGATCTGCTTGAAACAAACTTAAAATTTCATGATATTTTGAGGTAATAGTATGTGTATACGTTATGGAATCCTGGTTGGACAAGGTTTCTTCCTGATTACATGTTTGCCTACAAATTAACAGATTGTTATCCACAAGAACAGTCCAAGGGGGATACATTTTCGTCGAGCGGGTCCTCGCCAAAAAGTACATTTATTATCTGGTGTAACTACAGCATATTCAACATCCAGATTCTATTGGTTTTGTCAAATAAATATGAACCTTCCTGATGATTTTTCAGGTTTATTTTGAGCCAGATGATGTTTATGCATGTATTGTAACATGCGGAGGCCTATGTCCTGGTCTCAACACAGTTATCAGGGAAATAGTATGCGGCCTATACTATATGTATGGTGTAAGCAGAGTCATGGGGATAGATGTGAGTGTACATTTCATTCGATGACACAGTAATACATTTTACCTTATATCCTTTTGAAAAACAAAGCAACTTTACTTTTGACAATGGTTACATATTTGATTTTCCTTTTCTGAAACTCTGCTCATCAAAATGCTTGATAGATAGTTGTAGAACCAATAGCATCTTGAGGAGGATCGCAGCAACTAGAGTAACATTTCTCTCAATCCAAACTATAATGCATAAATTTGGGAATTTTAGGAACACAAGGAATAATTAAGGTTGAATTCAAACTTAACAATCAAAAAGGTTGAAATCAAACTTACTAATTCTTTCCAGTTTTTAGTAACTAGCTCTTTCCGCTATGTTGTGACAGTACATTCTATCTTGATTTTGTGATTCCAAAAGTTTGCTTTATGCATGTCTGCATCAGAACTAATGAAATTTGTGGATGTGTAGGGAGGATATCGAGGCTTCTATTCCAAAAACACAATTCCCTTGACACCCAAGGTTGTGAATGGTATCCATAAACGTGGTGGAACCATTCTTGGGACATCTCGAGGAGGTCATGTTACCAAGAAAATAGTAGATAGCATTCAGGACCGTGGTATCAATCAGGTAAAACTAAAAAATTATTTGAGAACTAATTCAGGACATTTCATTTAAGAACTTTTCTTTCCATCTAATCTGCAATATTCATGTTGCCTTTTGTTTTCAAGGTTTATATAATTGGAGGAGATGGAACCCAGAGAGGGGCAGCAGTGATATTTGAGGTAGACCTTCTTAGCAATTAATCCTTAACCATTCTAGAATAATGCTTCAGAAAACGCATCTTTTAGATCAATTCATTCTAATGTACCCACTTGATGTGATGTAATATTTAGTGTGTCGATGGAGAATTTCATGAAACTGTGTCACTCAAGTTTGTTCTGCCTCTTCTCCTACAGGAAATTAGAAGGCGTGGTCTCAATGTTGCAGTTGCTGGAATCCCCAAGACAATCGATAATGATATACCGGTAACTACTTTCTCATATAGATTATCTAAATTTCAGTGGGTGACGACCAAATTATATTTAGTGATCTTTCTGTTTCTCTCCAGGTTATTGACAAGTCTTTCGGTTTTGATTCCGCCGTTGAGGAAGCCCAACGTGCTATTAGTGCTGCTCATGTTGAAGCTACCAGTTTTGAGAATGGAATTGGCCTTGTGAAGTTAATGGGACGGGATAGTGGTAATCTTCACATACTATACTTTTTGAATTTTGCAGATTGATCCACATGCTTTACCTTCTCTGACTCTTGAGGGAAATTTTAAGAAGTACCTCAGAACTTCTTTAAGGTGTTAGCAAGTTCTTTTTGATTCCTGGATATGCAACATTTTAAAGAAGTTTATATTCAAATGTAATTTTAGATCGCCAATGTAGTGATTCTGTTTTTGATCCCTCAACAAGGGAGTTTCGTCTTGATCCACTAGACATAGATTAGTAGAAATTGTTTGACTTACGTTTCTCTAACATGTGCAGGGTTCATAGCCATGTATGCCACTCTTGCTAGTCGAGATGTTGACTGCTGTTTGATTCCAGAATCCCCTTTCTATCTTGAAGGACGTGGTGGACTGTTTGAGTATATAGAACATAGGCTCAGAGACAATGGGCACATGGTTATAGTCATAGCTGAAGGTGCTGGACAAGAGCTAGTTTCTGAGAGTTTGAAATCCTCTGATCCTTCAGGGAATAAGCTTTTACATGATGTTGGGCTATGGATCTCGGAAAGGATAAAGGTACAATTCATTGCTGGGCTCTACTTAATGTACTTCATTAAGTGCATGTGGTGCTTTTCTTATGTAACAACAACAACAACAACAACATACCCAGTATAGTCCCACAAGTGGGGTCCGGAGAGGGTGAGATATACGCAGACTTTACCCTACCCTTGCGGGGTAAAGAGGTTGTTTCCGATAGACCTTCGGCTCAGCTCGAGAAAATCATTTTTCAGGATAAGTATGAAAGAAGTGCAAGAGTGAAATGCTATGATGGGAATATTGAAGAAAAAATGTATTGACAATAAAGTAGTAGTAGTAGAGATAACCAAAGTACAAGGAACAACCACAACCAAAGTAAAAGAAACAATAATAGCAATAAAATCGAAGTACAAGATAATGCTAGCATAATAATAATAATAATACCGGTAAGGAAAACATATAGGTGCTCTAAACTATAACCCTGCTCTGCCACTAACCGTCTGTCCTAATCCTTATCCTCCATGTTCTCCTATCTAGGGTCATGTCCTCGGTGCTTTTCTTATGAATGGTTGAACACTACATTGAGTGCAGTTGAATGGTTGAACACTAAATTGTGTGCAGTTGTATGGATATTGCCTTATTTCCTTAATTTAAAAAAATAGAAGCATATATTAGTGCTTGAATGAGCTACCGCACATCTCCATTCCTTCATATGGATTTTACTCTACATGTTCTAGAACGCAGTGATAGTATCTGAATGAGAATGCATACTGACTTATTTGTGTAAGGTACTAAAGACTATGGACCTTTTTGCAGGAGCATTTCTCTAAACAAAAGAAGATGGTCATTAATCTTAAATATATAGGTTGGTAATTAATTATTGTTTGAATGTGAATTTCTAATCTATTAGAAAGGACCTAACAACCTGTTTCTCTGTTCTCTGTGCAGATCCCACATACATGATTCGGGCTATTCCGAGTAATGCATCTGACAATGTATATTGCACTCTTCTTGCTGAAAGTGCTGTGCATGGAGCAATGGCTGGCTACACGGGCTTTACAGTTGGTCCTGTCAACGGTAGACATGCTTACATACCTTTTAATGTGAGTTCATTTCCTCTTACTTGGATTTATCTTTTCGAATTACTAACAATCGCTTATCCTTCTTACCTTACAAGTCACATGAGTGTATATGATGCCAATGTTACTAGTAAACTTCTGCATGAGATGTAGTGATTGTGCTCTTTTTTATATTATGATCTACTTTTACAGAGAATCATTGAGAAACAAAACAAGGTTGTGATTACGGACAGGATGTGGGCAAGACTTCTATCGTCAACACTTCAACCTAGCTTCTTGAGAACGAGAGATATAATTAAAGAAAACAAGGAGGAAGAACCACTTACTCAGTTAGCGGACAATTCCACTACAAACGATAACTTGATGGAGAAACAAATCCTTTGCTAAGTAATTTTGAACATCATATATATGGTCCCTTGTAAGAGTACGTCGAGAAACACGTTGACATCTTGTGAGAGAACCCTACACTTCTGTAATCCCAGTGTGTGAGGATTACCAGCTTGGTGAGTTTTTACACGAGTGTATTTGTCATTGTAAATAATACTATACAATAATTAAGAAAAGGAATTAGAATTTTATATATAGCATGTACTAATGCTCAAACTGTTACTAAAATAGCATTTTTATGTTTTAATAGTATCTGGGGAATTCTCTAATAAAACAAGAACAATTATTCCTCCTGCATCCATTAGTGCAGGAGTGGAAGTATGTATGTCCTAGAGACAATCATTACTAAGGACAAATGTACTTGAACACATTCGTATTATTAAGAAGATTAATATTTATGAGATTTGCGATTATTGAATTATTATTTGATTGTTTGTAATTATTCATTAATGTGCATCCCTTGAGTTTACGTTG
Source organism: Anisodus tanguticus (assembly GCA_034509755.1). NCBI lineage: Eukaryota > Viridiplantae > Streptophyta > Magnoliopsida > Solanales > Solanaceae > Anisodus > Anisodus tanguticus. The sequence continues at coordinate 40,425,587 of CM067552.1, forward strand.
TCATTAATAAAGTGAGATATTAATGATAGAGCGTAACTCTAAAATAGCCTCGACTAATGATCATCGAGAATGGGATATCGATGATATGTTATAAGTCGACATGTGGTCTGCATCACATTCTTAGAGAATGTAGTATGTCTCACCTGCTACTAGTAATTGTTACTAGTGATGGACACATGGACACCGGTGCCACTACCCACATGTCAACCGACCAAGGTACTCTCTCGTCTTATTCCAATTTGAGCAACAGTCGTGGCATAATTGTTGGTAATGACAATTCCATTCCGATTCGTGGTTATGGTTATAAAACGTTGTCCCCCCCCCCCCCCCCCCCCATCCACCTCTTGTCTTGAAAAATGCCCTTCATGCCCCTAACTTAATTAAAAATTTGGTGTCTGTCCATAAATTTACCACTGATAATTGGGTTTCTGTTGATTTTGATCCTTTTTGGTTTTCTGTGAAGGATTTCAAGACAGGGATTCCTCTCATGAGATGTGATAGTTGGGGAGATCTTTATCCTATCATGCCCACATCCGGTCTCTCGAGTCAAGCCTTGCCATCTACTTTTGCAGCTCTCTCTCATTCCTTATGGCATGCACGTTTGGGTCACCCTGGGTCGTCTATTATTTCCTCCTTACATAAAACAGTTTTATTTCATGTAAGGGTACGCGTAGCACTCCGATTTGTCAATCTTTTTCTCTAGGAAAATTTGTTAGATTACCGTTTGTAGAGTCTAATTCTCATAATTTAATGCCATTTGATATTATTCATAGCGATTATGGGCATCTCTTGTTCTCAGTTCTTTGGGCCATCGTAATTATATTCTATTTTGGATGATTATTCTAAATTTTTATGGACTTTTCCGTTAGCTAAAAAATCTCACGTGTTTTTCATTTTTTTAAAATTTAGAGCATTCATCCGTACCCAGTTCAAACGGAAAATTAAAAAATATTCAATGTGATAATGGGAAAAAATATGATAATGGGTTGTTTCGGGAGTTTTGTGGTAATAATGGAATAAATTTTCGTTTCTCTTGTCCTCATACGTCCTCACAAAATGGGAAAGCCAAACGCAAAATTCGTATCATTAATAATATTATCCGAACGTTATTGGTCCATGCTTCTGTACCCCCTTCTTTTTGGCATCATGCTCTACAAATGACTACATATCTTCTTAACATACTTCCTACCAAAGGTTTAACATATTCATCCCCTCTTCAGATCTTATATAATAAGACTCCTTCGTATTCCCATCTTAGGGTCTTTGGGTGCTTATGTTATCCACTATTTCCGTCCACTACAATTAACAAACTTCAGGCCCGTTCTACCCCTTGTGTGTTTTTGGGTTATCCGTTTAATCATCGGTGATATAAATATTTTGATTTATCATCTAATAAAATTATCATTAGTTGCCATATTATTTTTTATAAAACCCAATTTCCGTTTGCTAATGTGAGTAGTCCCGTGCCTAGTTCGTATAATTTTTTCGACGACACAGTCTCTCCGTATGTTATCCACCATTTTTTGGACTTATCCCGCACCCAAAATCCTCCAACGGGCCTATTGCCCGCTGGACCTCCCGCCACTGTTTTGAGTCCAGCCACTGGAAATATTTCTGCCACTGTTTCGTGTACTTAGCCCAGGTTTACCATCTCGGGCCCAGCAACTGGGCCACATATTGAGCCCAGTTCTGCCTCTGTTTCAGTGATCGGCCCAGCTCGTGTTTCAGTTTCCAGAATTGGGCCAGCACGCCCACTTCTTGCTGGCCAGTCTATCACCCTTCCGACAAAGTGTTTCAGTTTCCAGAATTGGGCCAGCACGCCCACTTCCTGCTGGCCAGTCTATCACCCTTCCGACAAAGTGTTTCAGTTTCCAGAATTGGGCCAGCACGCCCACTTCCTGCTGGCCAGTCTATCACCCTTCCGCCTTTGTCCGAAAATCCACCAAATTCTCCCCCAAGTTACCGATCGGTCACTCGTAGTCAACAGTGTATTTTTAAACCAAAAAGACATTTTAATTTAAATTCTAATGTTCTTAAATCCCCTACCCCGTAACCAAGTGTCCGCATTACATGACCCGAATTGGAAATTGGCTATGACCGACGAATATGATGATCTTATTGCAAATAAGACGTAGGAGTTGATTCCCCGTCCTTCTGATGTTAATATTATTCGGTCTATGTGGATTTTTACTCATAAGGAAAATTCTTACGGTTCTTTTGGGAGGCATAAGGCTCGTCTTGTAGGTGATGGTAAGACTCATCAGGTTGGTGTGGATTGTGGTGAGACGTTTAGTCCGGTGGTCAAACCGGCTACCATTCGCATTGTTCTCAATCTGTCTCTTTCCAAAGCATGGCCCATTCATCAGCTAGATGTGAAGAATGCTTTCTTACATGGTGATCTTAAGGAGACCGTTTACAAGAATCAACCCTTGGGTTTTCGAGACCCCAAGTATCCTCATCATGTCTGTTTATTGATGAAGTCCTTGTATGGGCTTAAGCAGGCCTCACGGGCTTGGTATAAGAGATTTGCACACTATGTTTCGTCTATTGGGTTTTCGCACAGCAGGTCTGATAATTCATTTTTCATATATCATCGTGGTTCTTCCCTAACTTATATTCTATTATATGTGGATGATATTATCTTGACTGCCTCTACTGATGCTTTGCGCAAGTCTATCATAGACATGCTCAGTTCTGAGTTCGCTATGAAAGACTTGGGGCCCTTGAGTTATTTTTTTGGGGATTGTTGTTTCTCGTCATGCAGATGGGTTATTCTTATCACAACGAAAGTATGCCGCTGAGATAATTGAAAGAGCTGGTATGTCCTCTTGTAAGTCTACGTCTACGCTAGTTGACACTAAACCCAAGCTAGGTGATGCGGCCGGCGTCCCATACGAGGACACTACCCACAATCATAGTCTTGCAGGGGCACTTCAGTATCTCACTTTTATGCAACCAGATATTACGTATGCCGTGCAACAGGTATGGTTGTTTATGCATGATCCTCGGATTGAGAACATGAATGCGCTCAAGCGCATTATCCGCTACCTACAAGGCACTCTGGATTATGCCTTACATTTATATCCGTCGTAGGTCTCTACACTTGTCTCCTACACATATGCTGATTTGGGTGGTTGTCCGGACACCAGACGCTCTACGTCTGGTTATTGTATGTTCCTTGGTGATAACTTGGTCTCATGGTCTGCCAAACGACAAGCTATCTTATCCCACTCTAGTGCAGAGGCCGAGTATCGAGGGGTGGCCAATGTGGTTTTTGAATCATGTTGGCTCCGTAATCTCATCTTAGAGCTTCACTTTCCAGTTCACAAAGCTACCTTGGTTTATTGTGATAACGTTAGTGCTGTATACTTTTCTGGAAATCCGGTTCAACATCAGCGCACTAAACATATTGAGATGGATATACATTTTGTTAGCGAAAAGGTAGCTCGTGGACAAGTACGCGTACCGCATGTTCCTTCTAGGAATCAAATTGCAGACATTTTTACCAAGGGACTTCCATCGGTTCTATTTGAAGTTTTTAGGGATAGTCTCAGCGTATGAAGACCGTCCGCTATGACTGTGGGGGTGTGATAAAACCCGTGATATACATTGGTTGTATACCATGTATATCACGGTTTCACAAGGAAATTTACCTAGTGTGAAACCGTGATATACACGGTATACAACCCAGTGTATATCACAGTTTTGTGCCATATTTAGTGTAAGGTTTTGTTCTTTATTTAGTGTAACATTATTGTATTAAATTAGTATTGTACACTTACCATAATTATAAGATTCTTGTACTACTAGAATAGGGTTTTGGGTGTAAAATAGGAATAGGATTTTCCTATTATGAAAAATTGTAAATTATATATATACTCTTTCATTAATGAAAATAATCAAGGGATTATTTGTTTCAATTTCCTTTACTTGTAAAAACTTAAGATGACATGCAATAACAGATAACTGCTTATAGTAAACTTAATTTGATAACCTAAAAGACAGTGTAAATATCCTACTGTAACCGGTTAAAATGCACTAGTAGTGAAAAAAAAGAAATTACATTATCAGTGTATATAAGTTAAATGTCCATTGGCTTTCTGCAGGTTCATGACTAGTTAACAACTTAACACAAAGATGAACCAAATGACAATCCCAACAACATTTGTCTGTACTAGGGATTTGGTATTTTGATGTAGTATAAGTGAAAAGGAAATGGAAAAATGTAAATATGAAGACAACATGTTAGTTCCCTAACACCAAGTTGGAACCATTAGATAGCTTTAATTTCTTTGGTTATATATGGTCCTTGTCTAGCTGCTTTTGTAGCTGACTTTTTGCCTTTAAGAACACCCTAATTACTTCCTCATCCTCTGGATTTTCTTGAATCAACACTTCACAATCTTGAATAGCTGCTTTACATCTTCCCAACTGCATATAACACCAGACAACAGAAGTAAACAAACATTTAGCAAACATGACTTGCTTCGCAATTGCAACTAAACGACATAAGTTGTTGAGTCGTATGACCACTTCATTTAAAAGCTTATTCTGTTAGAGAGAGCAAACTTAATTTTACTTAATTATGTCCTCAACACGTCCCTGAGTGTGCAAACTTGATTCAGTTTAGTTCTCATGGGCCAAACACGTGGAATTCTATTTTTATTTGAGAATCTTTCATAAATAGCGAGATTGGTGCCTTTTTTTTGCAAAAAATAGTGACATTATTTTTTCCCTTTTCTAAAAAAATGTACCAGTATTTTCTTTCAAAACGTAGCATATAATTGTATGTGCGCCCATACATACAATGATATATTATATATACAATATATATACACAGATACATTGTGTATACAATGTATAAACACGAATAGCATATACACAATATGCGCGCATACAAGAATTGTACCTACAATTTAGGGATACATGTATTCTTCTATAAAATGTAAAATATAGCTATGTTTTATAATTATTTATAAATACCGCTATAAAGTGTAATTATGGAGCATACTCAGTTACATTAGGTGATTTATCTTTTTTATATAGTTGGCACGCTTAGAATTACCTTGATGTAGCAATAAGCTCTTCGCAATCTAGCCTTTGTATAGGACGGACGCAGTAAAAGCGCTGCAGTGCAATCCTCGACTGCTTTTTCGAATTGTCTTAGCTTGAATAGACACGTTGCTCTGTTAAATAACAGAACAGAATTGTAGGGCTCTTGTTCTAGTCCTTCAGTGTACACAAAAGAAGCCTCTGAGTATTTATTTTCTCTAAACAGTTCATTACCCTTTAATCGCGCTAATTCCAACCCTTTAAGTCTCCTTAAAATTGTGTTAATCATTTCATTACTTTGATCCAATTTTGCTGCTTCTTGAGCTGCAGTGATGGCATCCTCAAACCTGCCAACTGCTGCATAGGCCTCAGCTCGAGTGGTCAACAAATAAGCTGTTTTTGTTGAACCGAAAAGGAAAGCATATAGCTCGGTTTTAAAATCCGGTCCATTCTGAATTGTGCTGTATGCTTCCTCATGTCTGTGTAACTTCATCAATGCTTCAGCTCTCATGGCAAAGATCTTTGATTGTAATCAAGTAAGAGGAAAAAAGTTACAATCTTTATTAGTAAGCATTTGATATTTGAAAAAACTAGCACTTGAAGTTAAGTTGAAAAATGGTACTTGAAAGTTGAAGATGTGTTTGAATATGCATTTCACTTGAGAAATGCTACAGTAGAAGATTTGTGACAAGAAAAAATACTTTGAAAAACTGGTTTGAAGTACTTTTTCAAACTTGAAAAGCTAACTTCAAGTTGGAGTTGGAAAATTGTAACAATTTGATAACCAAACATTGATTTGAATATATTTTTTCTCAAAAAAGGAAAATTTTGTATGTCCAAACGGGACCTTAGACTTTGTACACTAACCTGTGGAGCTGAATCTGCTCCTAAGGAGATTGAATTTTGTGTTTCCTTAAGCAATGTGTTGTAATCTCTCAGCTTTTTTGCTTCTGTGCATTTTAAGAGTTGTCTCTTAAGATCATGAGCCTCGACGATATCCTTCTTGTCAACTTTTCGCCCTGATTGTTTGTAATGGCCGATCGCTTTCTCTGCATCTCCCAGTCTGTTGAAATGAACAGATTTTTCGACTACATAAATTAAGTTTAAACAAAAGCGTCTAAGTAAAAAAAAGTGGCGATTCAAAATGTTGTAGTACCTGAGGTATAGTCTTGCAAGACGATAATGTGCATTGTGGTAACAAGGGTCTAGCCGGATGGCCTCTCTGCAAGCAACAATTGCCTCAATCACGCGGCTTAAACTCATCAAAGCTGCACTTTTGTTGCTATAATAACAAGCATTTCTTGGATCAATTGCAATTGCTTTATTATATAAAGCCAATGCGTCCGTAAACTTTCCCTGTTTATATTTCTCATTCCCTATGGACTTAAGTATATCAGGGTCTAGTTTATTTGTAGAACCGCGAAAAAAACTCCCGGATTGATGGCTTCTTGGAGTACTAGTCTTTTTGTCACTGGAGGAATTTTGGTTCAAATTTCCCAGGTGGCCTAATAGGGTAATATTGCCTGTTGAACCGCGATTACTCAATGTTCCATTCGCCCTGGATTTTCGATGACTAAAGATTGTCATGCTCAAATCACTTGAGGTGAGAGTTGGTTCTCTTCTGAGTTTTTGTGTGTATGCCAAGTTCACAACTTGTGACATTTTATTCATACTAGAAATCTTGGATGATGCTTTATTCGAATTCCTCAGATAAGAGCTGTTATGACATCTTGAATTCTTGACAACATTGGTGTTACTGGACTTGGTTGGAATTGGTGGTAATGTTGGTTTATTTGAGTTAGTATTTCTTCTTGGGAAAAAAGCACCTATTAGACCACAACCCAATTCATTTTCTACTGAATTATCAGCAATATTTGACATGGTTGATTGACTACTTTTTCTTGTTTTTTCCATCTCAATAGGTTCTTAACTGATCTCAATCAATCAAAAAGAAGAAAGGAAATGTGGGACTTTATCCAAAGTGAAGTGTACTGATGAATTCATAGGACGGGTCAACTAGGAAAAATTAAATATATAAACAAGTAAACATAATCCAATATAATAAACACATGGTCCCAAAAAAAATAGGGAAAGAAATGAAGATAAATCTTGAATGTGAAGGGTTCAATGTGATATGTCCCTGTTTCATATAGAAGAATATGAGTGAATATTATATATATACTCCCTCCGTCCCAAAAAGATGACACTTTTCGTTTTTCAAGAGTCAAACACGAGTTGTTCTTTGACCGTAATTTTTTCAAATGTCTTTTAAATATTATAAATTACTAATTATGTTGACTTATACTACTTTTTACGTAGTTTTCAAATATATAGATTTTATTTCAAAAAATTTAAAGATTCTATGTTCTAACACACAATCAAAATTAGAAAGATTGACTCTCGAAAAACGAAAAATGTCAATCTTTTTAGGACAGAGGGAGTACTATGTAAGGATCCTAGAGTGGATGCTAAGAAACTAAGGACATTTTATTTGAAAATCAACGTTTAATCATGAATATTCGAAATACAATTTCGGAAAACACTTAAAATGTTGTTTTCATCTTTTTCACTTTCAGTACACTCAAACTATCATTTATTTTTTACATAAACTCTAATCAAACATAACTCCATCTTCAACTCTAACTTCAAATTTTCAAATAAAGTGAAAAATATTTGATTTTGATTGACAAACGCCTACTAACTTTATTTTCTTTTGCCGTCAGCGGCCTGTGAAATAAAAAATTCTAGGCGAGGACAACCGGAAATCTTTCTAATATGTAATTCACCAATGGAAGTCTTATTAGGAAAGCTGGAAGATTTTCATTCATTTTTCTTAACTTTTTCATCCAGCTTTTCTATACCTACAAAACAAATAGGACGTCCAGGCGATCATGCAATAATATTCAATTCTAGTGGGATCAGCTTGTTACTTCTTTACTCTTTCGTGTCAATTTATGTGATATAATTTGACTTGACACGCAATTTAAGAAATAAAGGAAGATTTTTGAATCTTGTAGTTTAAAACAAGTTTAAGATATTTATATCATTATAGATCATCCCGTTAAGCGTAAAAAGTAAATGTTAAAATTAAATTGTTGCAAAATAAAAAAATATATCATTCTTTTAGAACGGACTAAAAAAAATGTAACACATCAATTGAGACATAGAAAGTATTAATTTTCGTGCAAAGCTGAAAAAATGTAACACATCAATTGAGACATAGAAAGTATTAATTTTCGTGCAAACCGGCTTCAGCTTCATGCACCATTGCACGGTAAAATGTTGAGTTAAATCAATCCAAATATACTCTTAAACACCTAACTCATAATATTATACTCAATTTTGAATAAGCACGCGTATCTTTTCTCAAAAGCCTTACACGTTGATAGTATTCATACATCGTATTAAGTAGATATTCTTTTCCTTATCAACATCTGATGTAAAATTATGTTTGCACAACCTACAATCTTTTTCGTAAACAAAGTTAATCTAACATTACATGAATTTATGAGTTTATGTGGAGATTCACTGCGTGTTAGTCACATCATCCAAGTATTTTATGGCCACTAAAACCACCACTTATCCTTGTTGATAGAATATTACAAGAATATTTTCGTATCATTGTATATCTTTTATATTTGGTTAGTTAATATTTCGACTGTAATTAGAAAGATTAGTTACCTAGTTTATAACTTAGTAAATAATCATATAACACTATATATTGTACACAATAATCAATGAAAGGTAGGAAACATATTCATTTATGGTATCAGAAGTCAAACCCTAAACCACAATTTGCCCTAGTCGTCGGCCTCCCCCACCACCGACCACTCTCTCTCTCTCTCTCTCTCTCTCACCCTTTTCTCTCCAATTTTCCATGGCTGAACAACTCAAATTCCATCCTGTTCTTGCTGTTAACAACATCAAGAACTTCATTCCCATTACTCTTGAGATGGAAAAAGTTCAGTATTCCTCCTGGGCGGAATTGTTTAAGATCCATTGTTGTGTGTACAAAGTCATCGACCATATCATCCCTCCTAAATAAAAGCCCATTGTCGAGCCCCTGGAGAAACCTGATGGTTCTGATGATGAACTTTGGTCCCACTTAGATGATGTTGTCCTACAACGGATCTACGACACATTCTCGAACGATCTATTGCATACAATAATTGAAACTGACGCTACTGCACGACAAACGTGTGAGCGCTTGGAAAGTATTTTTATTGATAACAGGACAAAACGTGCCTTGTATTTGAAAAATCAATTTAAGGAAATTCAGCAGGACAATTTTCCTAATGCGTCGGCCTATTATCAAGAACTTAAGATGATTGCCGATCAACTCTCCAACATCGGTGCACCGATCACAAATCAACGATTGGTGATGCAACTTATTATAGGTTTAAATGAATATTATGACGGCGTAGCCACCATCCTCCAACAAAGCACGCCATTGCCTTCGTTCTATGAGGATCGTTCGAGACTCGTCCTTTAAGAAATCCGAAAAACCAAGCGAGCAGCGGCTAACGCGAGCACCGCCGACGCCACCCTCGTAACCAATGGCGGCCCACCAGCCAGCACAAGGGGCTCGGTTTCCAGCCCATATCACCAGCAAACCAATGACTCGAAATGTGGCTCACATCCCTAGAATAACAACAAAGGAAGAAATTTTGGCAAAAGTCGCGGTGGTCGAGGCGGAAGCAGTAGCAGCGGCGGAAGAGGGCAGCCCCTACCGGCCGGCAGCCACTCGCAGCGGCATCAGTAGTGACAGCAGCCTCCGTCGTGGGCTGCGTACCCGTCATGGCAGCGTGGGGCCAGCACGCGTGGGCTGCTTTGCCTTGCCCCTACCCGACGACATCTTGGACCCCACCTCCGGTCCGACAGCCCCATCCCGACATTCTCGGCACACGTCCACAACATGAACACGATGTCTCTCAACGTTCTAGACGACAGTTGGTACATGGATACTGGTGTCACATCTCATGTGACAGCATCCCGATGTACTTTCTCATCTTATTTCAATACGAGCAATTTAAACAAAAATAATATTGTTGGTAGTAGACAAGACATTCTCATTCGAGGTTACGGACAATCATCCCTCTCCTCACCACATCCCCATTATCTTTAAAAATGTCCTCCATGCCCCCAAACTTATCAAAAATCTAATCTATGTGCGTCATTTTATAACCGACAATAATGTTTCCCTTGAATTTGATCCTTTTGGTTTTTCTGTGTAGAACCTTCTGACAGGGATGCGAATAATAAGATGTGATAGCACCGGAGACCTTTCTCCTTTCACCACTACCGTCGGCCATCCAACCTTCTCTCCATCAACCTTTGCAGCTATTTCATTTATTTTATGGCATAATAGATTAGGATATCTGGGAGACTCTATTTTACGCTTCCTTAGCAAAAATAAATTTATTGATTGCAAACATGTCTCTTATCCTCCTGTTTGTGAATCTTGTATTTTTTGGAAACATGTCAAGTTGTCATTTTATTCTTCATCCACATGTACTTTAATGCCATTTGATATCATACACAGTGATTTATGGAGTTCTTCTATTTTAAGCACGGTCGGGCATCGATACTATATGTTATTTCTATATGATTATTCCAACTTCCTGTGGACTTTTCCCATTGGTAATAAGTCCCAAGTCTATTCTATTTTTTTCTTCCTTTAGTGCTTTAATTAAGACACAATTTGAAAAGAATATCAAATGTTTTCAATATGACAATGGGAGGTAATTCGATAATAAACAATTCCAACTTTTCTGCTCCAAACACGACCTCATTTTTTTTTTCCTGTCCCCATACCTTTCCACAAAATGGCAAAGCCGAACGCAAAATTAGAATCATAAACAACTTAGTTCGTGCCCTTCTTGCTCACGCCTCTATCCCCCATATTTCTGGCATCACGCTCTATCAATAGCAACCTATATCTTGAACATTCTCCCAAACAACTCTCTCGAACACAAGTCTCCCACTCAAGTTCTCTATCTTTGGGATCCTTCCTATAAGCATTTATGAACTTTCAGATGTCTATGCTACCCCTTTCATCCCTCTACTCAAATCAACAATCTGCAACCTCGGTCCACCTCATGTGTTTTTATTGGTTACCCACCTAATCATCGAGGTTACAACTGTTACGACTTGTCCAGCCAAAAAATAATCATTTATAGGCATGTCATATTTGATGAGTCTTAATTCCCCTTTGCCAAACTGCATTCTCCACTTCCGAACTCCTATGACTTCTTAACTGATGGCCTCAATCCCCTTATAATTCATCACTTGAAAAATCAGTCACCGGCTACCGACCCAATTCCTGCCAACCCGAGCCGGATAGCCCACCAACCCCTGCCACGGGAGCCTCAAAACAGTCCCTCTCGGCTGTCCTGATCCCGCTGCCTCATCTCGGCCTGCGCTTCCGCCCCGCATTCCCAATCCCAAGCCACAGCCTGCCCAACCATGTTCTATCCGTCCCTCCACAGCACCCATACGGATGATGGAAACCCGTGCTATGCACGACATTTCTAAACCTAAATGATAATTTAATTTATCAAATTCGGTTTCCCCTTCACCTCTTCCTCGCAACCCAAAAAATTCCTTGTCCGATCCTAATTGGAAAACTACCATGATTGACGAATATAATGCTCTTATTGAAAATAAGACGTGAGATCTAGTACCCCGTCCTCCTGATGCTAATGTTATTCGTTCTATATGGATTTTTTGGCAATCTGATGGTTCTTTTGAGAGGCACAAGAACCGTTTTGTTAGGAATGGCAAGTGGGTATAATTTTGCGGATTCCTCACCCGCCCCAGTTGGAGCGGGTATGGGTATAACTTTGGCGGGTAGTAGGCGGGTATGGGTATAACTTTGGCAGGTAGTAGGCGGGTATGGGTAGGTGGTGGATTTACAGTTATACATGCCTCATACCCCTCTACCGCGCCCCACATCCAACCGCTCACCCCAAATCCTCCCGCCCGTCTTATACCCACCAAAGTTATACCCATATCTGCCTACTATCCGTCAAAGTTATATCCATACCCGCCCCAACTGGGGTAGTAGGCGGGTGGCGGATATCCACTTGGATAGTGGAGCGGGTGTGAATTTAGGAATATACTCGCCTAGGCGGATATGGATATTGAAAATGTACCCGCCACGGGTGGCGGGTAGGTGGAGGATATAAAATTTTCTGGTGTGTACGGGTGCGGGGGAGGGGGTACCCGTACCCGCCCCGCCCAATTGCCATCCCTACGTCTTGTAGGTGATGGCAAGTCTCAATAGGTGGAAGTGAATTGTGATGAAACTTTCAGCCCAATGGTGAAACCGGAAACTATTCAGACCGTTCTCAGTATTACTTTGTCCAAACCATGGCCTATTCATCAGTTTGATGTCAAAAATGTCTTCTTGCATGGAGACCTTCATGAAACTGTTTATATGCATCAACCTATGGCATTCAGGAATCTGGTTCATCCAGATTATGTGTGTCAATTGAGAAAATCACTCTATAGACTGAAACAGGTTCCTCGTGCATGGTACAAACGGTTTGCTGACTTTGTATCCTCTATCGGTTTTTTACACATCAAATCTGATCATTCACTTTTCATTTATAACAAGGGTAATGACATGGCATACATTCTGTTATATGATGATGATATCATCATGACTACATCTTCTGATGCACTTCACCGATCCATTATATCACTCCTTGCCTCTGAGTTTTCTATGAAGGATTTGGGCCCCCTAAGCTATTTTTTGGGCATTGCTGTTATGAAACATGCAGGTGGCTTATTTCTTTGTCAAAGGAAGTACGCCGAAGAGATTCTTGACTGAGCATGCATGACTTCTTGCAAACCTATCCACACACCGGTGGACACTAATTCGAAACTCAATACCTCTTCGGGTTCTCTGTATGCCGACCCGACTCACTATCACAGTTTAGCAGGAGCATTGCAGTATCTCACCTTCAGGAGACCAGATATATCCTATGTCGTGCAACAAATATGCTTACATATGCAAAGCCCGATAGATGAACACATGAATGTACTCAAACGTATTTTGCGATATGTCCAAGGTACTCTTCATTTCGGCTTACACCTGTACAAGTCCTCACTCTTTAGTCTCACCTCTTATTCTGATGCTGACTGGGGTGGATGTCCGGACACTCGCCGATCCACGTCAGGTTACCGTGTCTTCCTCGGAGATAACTTGCTTTCTTGGTCTTCTAAAAGATAACCTACTCTGTCTCGATCCAGTACCGAAGCAGAGTACAGAGGAGTCGCGAATGTTGTTTCTGAGTCTTGTTGCTTACGAAACCTTCTGCTGGAACTTCACTACCCAATCTGCAAGGCTACATTGGTTTACTGTGATAATGTATGTGCGATATATCTTTCTGGCAATCCCATTCAACATCAGCACACTAAACACATTGAAATGGATATTCACTTTGTACGTGAAAAAGTTGCTCGTGGACAAGTTTGTGTCCTCATGTTCCTTCTCGGTATCAGATTGCTGACATATTTACTAAAGAACTTCCGCGCAGACTCTTTGATAATTTTCGAGCCAGTCTCAGCATACGAGAACCTCCCGCTTCAACTGCGGGGGTGTGATAGAATATTACATGAATATTTCCATGTCATTGTATATCTTTTATATTTGGTTAGTTAATATTCCGATTGTAATTAGAAAAATTAGTTACCTAGTTTGTAGCTTTGTAAATAATCATGTAACACTATATATTGTACACAATAATCAATGAAAATGCATGTAACATATTCCTTTACTTGTGTCTCCAAACTAAGGAAAAAGGCAGTAAAGTGGTCCATAGTCGGGCAAAAGCAGTAAACTTGTCAATAGACGGGCAAAGATAATAAACCAGCTTGTTCTACGCCTATCATTTTATTAGGCATGTTTCTAAATTTTCATGGGCCGCAACTTTGGAAAGCTATTCTTCGTCATCTCCATACTCGTTCAGATGAATCATTGGCTTTGAAACTAGTTTTGTTGGATAATTAAGTCAGCCCACGGATACTCTTTAACGTAGTGTGATATTATTGTTAGTTTTGTGCTAAACTTCTACTACTATTTTTAATCACACCTAAGAGTATTCTAGCACCCTATTATGTAGCTTCTTTTCCTAATTTCCTTATCAAATTTCAATGTGAAACTTTCATACAAACAGCATTTACTACTCCAATAAATTCACATCAGAATTTCATATTAGGAAGCCTAGTTCACTTTTTCAAGATAGGCATAATTTTAGAACATACTGTTCTTTAACAAATTTTTTAATGAATACTAGAGACAACCAGCAATGAAATTTAATGGTGTTGAGGTATTGAAAAGCAAATATGTGAAATAATTTAAGATAGAAGGAGATCCCTATCACAAGTATAGTTGCCTGCTATTTCCCAATTTACGTGAAACAATTTCTTTTTTAGTATGTCCCAAAAAGAATGATACAACAACAAGTACATACTCAATGAAACCCCACAACGTGGGGACTGAAGAGGGTAGAGTGTATGCAAACCTTACCTGTACCTTGGTAAGTAAAGAGGTTATTTCCGAAAGACCCTTGGCTCAAGAAAAAGCATAAGCACAAGCTTGCAAGAGAAACGGTCAGACCTGGACAAAAAATTTAAAGCAGTATGAAAATGAAAGTAACAAAAACGCATAGGCCATGGTAAATCATTCTTAAAAAAATAGCAGTAACTAACATAGATAAATAAGATAAACAAAGTACACAAAAGAACATACAGCAACAGAAATAAAAGGACAGAGACATGACATGGAACTATAAAAACAATAATGTGCCTACTAGTATGATAGGATAAACAGGGCTACAATAATAACACTACAACTATCAGTATGTAAGCGTAAGTAGGACTACGCTCAACTACCTACTACCCTTCTACCCTAATCTGTGTCCTCCACAACCCCCTATCTAAGGTCATGTACTCAGTAAGTTGCACCTGTGTCATATTCCGTCTAATCACATCTCCTTAATACTTCTTTGGCCTACCTTTACCCCTCCAGAACCCGTCCATAGTCAACCTCTCACACCTCCGCACTTGGGCATTTGTGCCTCTCCTCTGATACATTTCTATATTTAAAAATAATTTAACTTATAACTTTTCCTTTTACCCTTAATGAAATAATTTACAATCACACAAATATATATGACTCATTTTAGACGACAAGTTTAAAAAGTTTTTATTTCTTAAACTTCGTACTTAGTCAAACTATATCACATAAATTGAGACGGAGGGACCACTCAAGAAACAAACAGTTCGTAGGAACTAAAAATCTCTCAACCTGATTTGTTAGATAGTATGTGTCATTATCTTCACTTTCATGAAACCATCCTAAATTCCAAAGAACCTATCCAAAACTACATGGCCTGCATGCTTCTAAAATAGCCGGCTTGCCATCTCCTCTAAAATAAAACAGAGATCACCAAGAAGCCAAGTGTATCTCATTCTTGTAATGAGGGTAATTACTTAACGGAAGATGGTATGTCCACTGCCAGAATTTGAATGGACATCGGAAATAGCATCAAACCGATCATCATAAAGTGTATCATTATTTTTGTGATGAAATGAAAAAAAGAAGATGATTTACTTACATTAATTAGATGACCATCTGAACAGTCAATTCCTACTTTTAAGGTTGTTTAGAATATAACCAGTTTTTGCGAAATAGTTAAAAAAGAATAACCATAGCTTAATAATGCGGCAAATATCCACAAAGTAGTGGAACTAAATATAACCACAATTGAAATTTCATAAATGTGTCCTAAAGTTAGAAATTCTCCAATTCTAGACCAATTATGCTCGTTGGTGCCTAATTCAAATACAGAGCATCACTTGTTTCCTATTAGGGGTGAGCGGGTTCGGTTACCTAACTTTTTTTAACTACCCGGACCCTATTCAGTAAAAGATCGGTTCCTAAATTTACTATCCGGAACCTACCCGTAGCAATCATTACCCGAAACCTACCCAGACCCTGCGGTTTCGGGTAGGTTCCTGGGTACCCGGAATCGGTGTTTCTTTGTGCAAAATAATGCCTTCGAATAACAACTTTGGTTTAGGAATAAACTCGTCTGCTTATCCTCTGAAAGTCGGTGACACAAAACCCATAAAGAATCCTTTCGGAGAAAATATCCCAAGAATGTTTCAAATATTTGCTTTGGTTTTCGTTTCAACTTTCTTTTCCAATAACTTAAAGGAGTACATAGTTTAAAAAATTCAGTTTTTCAGTTTTCTACCGCTTTTGGCTTTTTCTCTGTTTATGATTGTTACTTTGTATTATTTGATTTATTTCTTGATGGTGAAAGTGAATGTTCTGCATTTGGTTTTTTCCCCCTTAAATGGTGTACTTTAGTATGACCTTTTTTTCTTCTTTTTATTATTAACTAAAAAATAATGGAATTAAAACAGTAAAAATATTTAATATTTCATAGGTTTCGGGTATCGGTTCCAGGTCCAGGTACCCTGTCTCTATTTGCCGGAACCGGACCCGACATTGATCGGTTCCTAATTTTACTACCCGGAACCTACCCATTATTATAATATATCTACCCGGAACCTACCCATTATTATAATATATCTATCCGAAACCTACCCGCTAGTGTCGGTTCCGGTCGGATATCTGGGTACCCTGTACCCGTGTTCACCCCTATCCTATGAATAATGATCATGAGGATTACCCATCTATGTATGCAACTTGAATAGTCAGTTTTTGAGCTTATAAAAACATCAACCTGTCACTTTACCAACAACATCATACGTAGTCCACAAGTGGAATCTGGAAAAAATATGATGTACGCATATCTTATCTCTACTGATCTTTCACTTTACTGACCTTTCACCTTACTCAGGTTGTTAAATTGGTCATTACCAAGTTATAGATGCCTTATTGCCTAATATGGTTCGTTCAAGCAAAAGGAAAATTTGTATTTATTTCAATGAATGAAATTCAAATATTGAACTACTGTCTTGAAGTTTAATTGTAGAAATTTGAATTTCAGGACACTAAAGTTCTATTGTAGAATGATTGATCAGAGTTCAAACTACAGGATTTTTTTTTTAACTAAGTAAAATTGTCTGATTCAGAAAAATTTCCTGAATTTTAAAGAAAATTGCCTAAACCCTCTTATGTATTATGTGAGTCTTTTCTATTTTATTGTGCTGTTTCAAGCTAACTAGAAGAAAACGTGTCTATCGTTTTTTAACGTTGTGACTATTCTTAAATTACTTTCCAAATATTGGTTATATTCCAAAAAATGTCACTAAAAGTCTGAAAATTACACTCAACAACCATGGAAATGTATGGTCTTGACCTTTCGACTCCCGCTCACCACATGGACAAACCTTCAAGTTCAAAAATCAAAAGTGTTACCTGTGAGACAACTTGTCAAACTAAAGTTTTGCCCAAGGGACAAATAAGGTCAAAAATTCAAGACCACTTATTTTCAAGACCATTCTTGTAAATCACTCCCTAAAAGTGGATATATCTGAAAATCATCCAATTTTCTACCTATAGAAGGAGGAAAACCGAGAATGGGCCCAACCCAAATGGCCCAAAATCACATTGGATTTCCCATATATAGTTCTGCATACACTGTTTTCACGATCCTGTTCATTATTTAATTTTATATGAATATCGATGGTGAATAAATAATTTTCATAATCAACTTCACAATATACAAATTGTAAACAAGCTAGTGCATGAATAATATGAAAGAAAGGAAAGCTAATATACCCTTTGTTCGAGAGATAGATTATAATGCTAAACAGTAAGCTTTAATGCAAAATAAAAGTGTAAGTTTGCTATTGTACAAAACTTTAGTTAATTACCAATGCAATCATGATTTTGCACGTTTGATAACCTAAGTAAGTAATAAAGATGTAAAAGTCATATCATAGTTATGCCTTACATTTCAATTTATGCTACATATTTTGACTTTACATGAAGTTTATATAATAAAAATAGACTTTTAAAATATGTGATTTTACCATCTAACTTCGTATAAAACTAAATTTCTGATCTCAAACATGTCATATCACTTGTATGACTATAAAAACTTTTAATTAAGCTAAAATGAAAAGTTTAAAATTAAATATTTTTAACTATAAAATTGTGTCATTCTTTTTTAAACGACCCAATAACAAAATAGTAAAACACAGACGGGCTTGATCTGAGCAAGGTTTATAATTCCTGTATACCGAAAATTTTGAGATATAATGAAATCTAAAAATGCAAAAACTTTATAAGATTCTGAATACTTGCAAGAGCTACGTACTTCCTTTAATAATAAAAAAAGACAGTCCGGTGCACTAAGCTTCCGTTATGCGCAGAGTCCTTTAATCCGGTTTATTTATATTTTTTGCTTATTTATTGTCAGTCTCCTGCACCATCCTTGGTAATTAAGTCTAACAAAATTAATTATTCCTGTCTTATAATCACAATTAGTCATAACTTTCCTCATATCAAAATGATAAAAAAAAAAAAGTAGGTTTAAAAAGTTTTTTTTCCAAATTCATCTTAATTTACATGTAATAAGGCAAAAAATACCACAGTATCTCTTTTTTTCTTTTGTTTTTAACTCAAAATTCTCATTTTATTCATAACTGGAGAAGCTACAAAGTAGCAAATCCTGCAAGAGTAACAGCCTACTCTTGCACACTATAGAGCTCACAAAAGTAGTTTAGAACAAATGTTGAATCTTCACAAATTGAGAGATTCGTCATTTGTTCTATACCCTATTAGCCAATGTCTACTTTATTTTTCCTAATCCTGAAATTGGCCATACCAAATCTATCTAATCTATATGCTCCAATAGCAGGTCTAGGTACATGTTGAGGATCTTGAATGACACTATTAAGTCCCTTAACAGAGCCTTGTTTAGAGAGAATGTCAGCTACTGTATTTGCTTCACTGTAGCAATATTGAGCTGTGCCTTCTTGAGTGTTCAATCTTTCTTGTATGTCTTCTATCATCTGTTGAAATTTTCAGGAGGGGTTTGTTGATGCCCTTGATCATATCCACAATCAGCTTTGAGTCCATCTCCAGGATAATATTCTTCAGACCCAAAGTTGAGCAATAATGTAGTCTAATTTGTGCAGCCTTGATCTCAGATACACTGTTGCTACAATATTCTATGGATTCAGAGTATGCTAGGATCATTTGCCTTCTTGATCTCTGACTGCTCCTGTTTTCTCTATGTCACGACCCAAACCGGAGGGCCGCGACGGACACCCGGACCCTACCCGCCGGATACCACTAGCCATACATTTACATCTATCCATAATTATTTGTGGCCACAAGGCCGTCCCTCAGTACTCTGCTGACATATATAAACATAGAAACCGTAAACCAAAAACCCAACTTATATATATATATATACACACCAAGGCCAACGAGGCCGTACATGACTACTATACACAAGACAACTGTCTACAAGCCTCTAAAGAGTACATGACATCACAAGGGCGGGACAAGGTCCTGCCATACCCAAGTGCATATACGAAATAACATACCATGACCAGACTGCAACTCTGAAACAAGTAGAGTGCTCCAATATCAGCTGAACCAGCAATCTACTAGTACGAACCGTCACCCTCTTTAGCTGAACCTGCGGGCATGAAACGCAGCGTCCCCCGACAAAAGGACGTCAGTACGACTGATGCACAGAGTATGTTAGGCATGCATAATAGCATAACAGGGATATAACAATAACTAAAACAGAAACAACCAACTAACAGTAAATGCCTCTGAGGCCCTAATACATATGTCTAAATGTTATGCACAATGCAAATGCGGTATATATATATATATATATATATATATATATATTGCGGAACATGCAACCCGATCCAATATATGTATATATGTTGCGGAACGTGCAACCCGATCTAATATATGTATATATGTTGTGGAACATGCAACCCGATCCAATATATGTATATATATTGCGGAACGTGCAACCCGATCCAATATATGTATATATGTTGCGGAATGTGCAACACGATCCAATATATGTATATATGCATGAATGGCAATGAAACATTCTTGAACTTATCGGATGACATAATATCCTGGTACCTTCGGCTAACATCGAGAATATTAACATTTTTTTCGTATGCCGCAATAAGAACTTAGAAACATATTTAGACATGCTTTTAACATAGGAATCAATAACATGAATATTCTTAACTACTAGGAGTAGAATAATTTATGGAATAATATCACGGTTATATTTTGTTGCATGGAACATGCCAAAAGAAGAAATAATTTGCCTTAACATACCTTGAATAATTTCTCCCTTCGATAGCTGTTACAAATCAGCCCACGATCAGCAAAATTAAAGACGTTACTGCCCATAATGAAATTGGATAATGTTGTTGTATATATCTAGTCGTGGAATCATGATATTGTTTCATAATCATCTGGCTAAAATACTTGTGAAGGATTATCATAATGTCTCATAAAATTCTCTCGCAAGGATGACAATTCCAGAAGCAAAGCTGGAGCCGAGATCATCAGAAGTTTGATACCATAATGTGAGATGTCATATAGATTTCATCACTGAAGTAATTTGAAGTTGGATTGGTTAAGGAATTTCTATTTAGAGCTGACTCTCACTACACTTACTGTATATCTTGGCCTGGTTACCTTCTAATCTTACTTATTGATCATTAAGTGGACTTAAAGAAGTTTAGGCATCCTATGTTTGAGACTTGGTTTATTGTCCCAAAACATGTCCATCAACCAAATTATCTAACATTAGTCACTAACCCCTTCTTTATAAAATCACACGTGGATTCCCACTTTATCCAACATTTATCCACTAAATGACTAATTAATCCCTTTAGACCACCCTCCATATTTAACTCATCACACACATAATTAATTTCTTGATCCCAATTCACTTAAATCTTAATGACTTATAAAATCTTCATATGGCCAATGTCATAATCGTGCGATATAGCACTAGTCCATAACCTCTTTGGGGACATACACAAAATATTATGTGCAATCCCCGTCATCATATTTGTTACATCCAAAATTATTTCGGGACTGCATCCTTTCATATTCCAAGCTTCTTTATTTGCATACGTGAATATGACAAAAAATTCTCCAACGCTCGGGTCTATTTACATACGCCTAGCGATTCAAATCATGATCCGAAATTACGGGGTGTTACACTCTAGCTCTCTGATTGAGCTTCCATCAGTGTTCAGCTTGAACAAGTATCCCTGTGGTCTGCTCCACACTACTGGGATGCAACTCATAGGTGCTGAGAAATTATCTGCAATGACACAAATATCTTTTCAAGCCAAGTGAAGGTTAATCTATGTAAAATGTTTATACAGAAGAATTTTAACCTGAAAAGCAACTTGATTGATAATTCTATTGACTGAATAGGAATGTTGTCCATACCTACTGGCTCCTCTTCGTTTCCATAATTCCCAGTTAATGTACATAGGAAGAATATGGCAAAGGATTTTTGCAGAGCATTATGATCGCCAGTTGCCCACCAGCTCCACAAAAGTTGTTTTATGGACTCCTTTTGCTTATTAATTGCCATTGGATTATCAAAGAACCTCCAAACTCTAGTAGCAATATCACCCTCCATAAAGACATGATTAAAAGTCTAGTATTGAAGGTTAATACAATAGTTGCATCTTGAGACAACTTGCTGACCAAAATTAGCCACTATTTTACCGTAACAGAAAATCAACTCGTATCAACCAATCAAATTTGTTGAATAAGGAGCTTTCTATTAATTACCCTCCAGTTAAAGAAAGAAAATCTGAAGGGAACACCCTTTTGCCAAAGATTCTTGTAAGTATCATTCTTGTTCCTTCTTTGTCTAGTAAGCTCTCTAGCTGAGGTAGTGGTGAAGCACCCATCATTGTTCATGGTCCAAACACAAGTGTCTTGCTTTGTGTGATCAACAATATGGATCTTACCAATGATATTCTGTAAATCAGGAGGGACAGTGGCCTTAAGCTTACTGATATCCCATTTTTTATCCATAATGAATTCTTTGACAAGGTTATTTCCTGGTTTAGGACCAGGTTCAAGAAGATTTGCAAGGGGTTCAGTACCTATTCAGTTATCCCACCAAAAAAGAGAGTTTCCAGAGTTGATCTTCCACCTCATGTGTGGTTCAACAATCTTTCTGCAGTCAAGTAGTTCTTTCCAACTTTGAGACTGACCTGAGATCCAACATCTGACAACAGAGTTAGTTCTAATGCAGTATTTAGATTTCAAGTAATCAGCCCAAAGACTTTTGTGTCCTAAATCTCCACCATCTTTTCAAAATGAAAGAGTTTTGAGTGTCACTTAAAGCCTTTCCCACTCCCTTTTCATCTTTAGGATATCAAAGGTTTTCCCAAGCACTCCAATGATACTTGTTTTTTCTGCACTTTGTCCCCAAAAAAAGTTAGCAAAGTGTTTCTCAATTGTTTTCAGAACACTTTTAGGTGGAGATATAACAACCAACAAATGTAAAGTTTGTGATTGAAGAACTTGTTGAATAATAATAGCTTTACCACCATAAGACAGTAAATTACCTTGCCATCCACAAACTCTCTTGAGAAATTTAGTAGTAATATCAGCAAAGTAATGAATTCTTTTCCTCCCAGTGTAAATAGGACAATCAAGATAAGTAAATGGAAAAGTACCTTGTTTGAAGCGTGTTGTACTTGAGGTTCTTCTGATAGTGCCTCTAGAAGCATGATCAGCAGTAAGAAACTCTTACCATTGTTGATCTTTTGCCCAGATACCACTTCATACCTCTTAAGATATCTTAGTAATGTTTTGATAAGAGTATTTTTCCCAAGAAGTGAACATAATGGTATCATTAGCATATGCAAGATGACTAATTCTTATTCCATACATATTCCTGCCATAGCGTACATATCTACTCTTATCATGTAACTTGTTAAGCAACTTTCAGAGCAATTCAGCAGTTAAAATAAAAAAAGAAGGAGAAAGAGGGTCTCCCTGTTTAAGACCCCTTGTAGAATGAAATAAGCCCTTTCTTTCCCCATTAATGATTATAGAATACAAAACATCAGATAGCAGTCTCCAAACTATGTCAATAAAAATTCAGAGAACTCAAATCTTCTCAAAATGAAAATAATGCATAGCCAAGAAACTCTATCATAAGCTTTTTCCATATCTATTTTAAAGATGAGGTTAGGATTGTTGCCTTTATTAATACCATGAGCAATTTTCTGAGTCAGAAGGATATTCTCAGTGATGAGTCTCCCACTTATAAAACCTGACTGATTCTCCGAGATTAATTTAGGCAGAAATAAATTTAGTCTAGTAGCCATAATTTAGAGATGAACTTATTAGAGAAATTAGTTAAACTAATAGGTATAAGTTGTGAAAAAGTAAAGAAATCATCTACCTTAGGGATCAGGACTGAACAAGTGCTTGTAAAAAATTTAGTCAATCTTTTACCACAAAAGAAACAATGCACAAAATTTGCCATGTCTAATTTGATGATATGCCAACATTTCTGGAAGAAGAGTCCATTAAAGCCATTTGGTCCAGAAGCATTGTTGGGGTTTAATTCCATAATGGCCTTCTTGATTTCTTCCTCATCAGGGTCAGCACTTAACATATTATCTTCTTCAGTAATGAGTTTATCAATTTGTTTCAGCACCCCAAAATTCAGGACTTGATTTGATTCTGTGAATAGCTCTTGGAAATGTTGTATAACAGCTTCCCCAATTGCCTCACTACCTTCAATCCAGTTACCCACAGAGTTCTTGATTCTGTTTAGAGTAGCTTTCCTTCAATTATGCTTTGATGGAACTGAAAAAATATTTAGTGCAAGAATCACCCTCCTCATTTCATTGAATGTTAGCCTTTTGTTGCATGATACTATCTTGAAGTCCAGTCCACTTGATATATTCTGCATTCACTCTATTGAGTTCTTGCCTATTTATTTCAGAGTCATCATTATCCATCCTTTGTTCCATATCAAGGATAAGCTCCTCGTGATACTTAACATCAAGAAATACATCTCCAATAGTATTTTTAGACCACTGACTTAAATTACTAGCCAGTCTCTTTAGTTTCTCCTGCAGTATCCACATTGAATTCCCTTGTACTTCCTCCTCCCAAGAACTTTGCACCACCTGTAAAGTCCAAAAGTTGAGAAATCTGAAATATTTAACAAAATTGTTAGTAACTTCTTTGCAAGTAATAAGCATAAGATTATGATTAGAACCAGTTCTGGATTTATGTTTCACCAGAGTATCTCCCATGTTATTGTTCCACTCATCATTATAAAAGGACCATATTCAATCTTTTATAGATTATGTTGCCCCCTTTCCTTCTGTTTGACCAAATATAAGTGTTCCCACTATATCCAACATCCACTAGGCCACAATCATCCATGCAGGTTATGAAGTCCATGCTCTGGCTAATTCTATGAGGTTTGCCACCCCTTTTCTCACTAGGAGAGAGGATAACATTGAAGTCTCCTAGAACAACTCAGGGACCATCAATTTTGTGCATGTTCTGTCTAAGCTTGTACCACAATTTCTTTCTTTTCCTAGCTGTGGTCTTAGCATAAACAATGGTGTACCAAAAGGTTTTACTAGTAGTCAAGTGTTTGATTTTAAAGGTAAGTTGTTGGTTTATGTTAGAAATCACATTACAATCAATTGAATCATCCCAAAAGCACCATATCTTTCAATTTCTGTTAACCGTAACATTTGAAAAGCCACTCTTTTTTTTTTTTTGTATTTTTCCAGATAAGAATCATCGAAAAAAGGTTCTTGCATAGTTACAAATTTCACCTTGTGCATCTTTACAATTTTCATTAGCCTAATGAAGGCTTTTTTGCACTTTACCCCCTTAATGTTCCATGATATTGTATCAATCATAAAAACAATTAGATTGGGGGAGGGGTGGGGTGGGGTGTGGGGGGGGGGGGGGAGTTAAGCAACACTGCTACTCTGCCTTATTCTGCTTCTGGATTTGGGTGCATCAGCATCTCTTGTATTTCTGGTTCTTGATCTTTCTCTAGGTGACAAATTGTGTCTTTGAGTCAAAGCATCAAAGACCCTACTAATATCTTGAACCTCTGCTCTAGTGACCGGAGCAAATGCCTCAATCAGTTTGTTAGTAGTGTCTAAATCATCACCTGATTCATCCTTTTCAACACGTTGATTCTTTTCTGTTGAGTTGTGGAGCCTAATTTACCGCCGACACTATGAAGACCCTACGCAGAGGAATTAGCCCATCGTGGGGGGTTGGAATTAGTCATGTAATGTTATTTAGTGGAGGATATTTTAAAAATTTTAGGCTTGTATTATGTTCGTCTTAGTTTTCTCTATATATATATAATATAGGGCACCGTTCTTCTAAGTGTGAAGTGTGGTTGAGTAGCCGACAAAGAGAGAAGAGAGAATTGTAAACTCAAAACTCCATTATAGTAAAATCTGCAGCGGCAAAGTGGACGAGCTCTCGCATTGAGGGTGAACCACTATAAATCTGTGTATGTTATTTGTTCTTCGTTTATTTTACTATTTTCTGATTAGGTAGAATTTGGGACGTAAATCCTAACAACTGGTATCAGAGCGACAAGTTGTGTTGCGATTCAGAAAACAATGGGAGGCGAAGATGGTTCGGCGCACGGCATCGGCAAATTCAATGGTACAAATCTTGCGTTATGGAGAATGCAAATTGAAGACTATTTGTACCGCAGAAAGCTTCATCAACCGTTGAACCCGAAGCCAGAGGTGATGAATGATGCAGATTGGAATCTCTTTGACAGACAAATTCTTAGAGTAATCTGATTGACGCTGTCGAAGAACGTTGCTCACAACGTGGCAAATGAGAAGACCGTCGCTGGCATGATGAATGTTATGCCCGACATGTATGGGAAACCGTCGGCTAACAATAAAGTATTTCTCATGAAGAAACTCTTTCATCTAAAGGTGGAAGAAGGTGCTCATGTTGCAATGCACGTGAATGAATTCAACACGATTGTTAATCAATTGTCATCGGTTGCAATCGAGTTTGACGATGAACTGCAAGCCCTAATTTTGCTGGCGTCTCTACCGAACAGTTGGGAGCCGATGAGAGCAGCGGTTAGTAATTCTATCGGCAGTGATAAACTGAAATTCAACGATGTTAGAGATCATATCCTTGCTGAGGAGGTTCGCAGGATAGATTTTCGAGAAGCATCGACAAGTTCTACTTTGAATGTTGAGAACAGAGTCAGAAATTATGACAGAAACTACAATCGAAATAAGGGCAAGTCGAAGTCAAGGAATGACAGGGGTCAATCTAGATCCGAGCGAACACTTGAGTGTTGGAACTGTGGGAAACCGGGTCACATCAAGAAGAATTGCAGGGCACCAAAAAAGAAAGACAACAAGGGGAGTGGAGTCAATGCTGCCACTGAAGACATTGGTGATGCGTTGTTGTTGTCGGTTGACAGCCCGATCAACTCTTAGGTGCTTGACTCAGGAGCATTTTTCCACACCACCCCACATCGTGATATGATGATGAATTACGTTGCTAGGAACCATTGCAAAGTTTATCTGGCTGATGGTGATCCTTTTGACATTGTTGGTACTGGAGACATTAATTTAAAGATGCCAAATGGACACGTGTGGAAGATCACAAAGGCTAGACATGTGCCAAAGCTGATGCGTAATCTGATCACAGTGGGTCAGCTTGGTAATGAGGGACATAATGTTAACTTTGGTAATGAGTACTGGAAGGTGACGAAGGGAGCTATGGTGGTTGGTTGAGGTAAGAAAACTGGTACTCTTTATATGACGACTAGTTGTCGTGATACGGTCGCTGTTGTTGACAACACAAAGAAGACAGAGCTGTGGCATTGCAGGCTGGGGCATATGAGCGAGAAAAGAATGGAGCTTTTAGTGACTAACGGCATGATTCCGGAGTTGAAGTTTGTGGACCATCATATGTGTGAAAGCTGCATTCTCAGAAAACAGAAATAAGTAAGTTTTTCAAATGCAGGTAGGGAATTGAAGGTTGAGAAGCTTGAATTGGTGCACACTGAAGTGTGGGGACCTGCCACTGTCCCCTCACTCGGAGGATTACATTACTACGTGACCTTCATTGATGATTCAACCAGAAAGCTATGGGTCTACTTTATGAAAAATAAATTCGACGTGTTCACTGTCTTCAAAAGGTGGAAAGCCATGGTAGAGAATGAGACAAACCTCAAGTTGAGGAGCCTGAGGTCCGACAACGGTGGAGAATACATTGATGGTGACTTCAAACGGTATTGTGCTGATAATGAGATCAAGATGGTGAAGACTATTCCTGGAACGCCCCAACAAAATGGAATAGCGGAAAGGATGAATCGAACACTGAACGAGCGTGCACGGAGCATGAGAATACACGCTGGACTGCCCAACACATTCTAGGCAGATGCAATCAATACCGCAGCGAGGACCGTTTGTTCCTTTGGGTTTCAGAATTCCATAAAAGGCTTGGAGTGAACAAAAGGTAAATCTTTTTTTTCTGAAAGTGTTTGGTTGCTTATCCTATGTTCATATTGATGCTACGGCTAGAAGTAAACTTGATATGAAATCTAAGAAGTGTTATTTTATCAGCTACGGTGACACCGAGTTTGGTTATCGATTCTGGGATGACCAAAATCGAAAGATCATCTGAAGCAGGGACGTCGTCTTCAATGAACATGTGTTGTATAAGGACAAGTTGTAAGAGAGTTCTGAATGTAAGAACAAGAAATCAGAAACAATTGATTTGAGAGACTTCTCGGCAGCCGAGCTATAGCCAGGTACTACTGAGGCAGATGAACAAGCTAGTGATGGCAGGGTTGATAAAAATGCCGATCCTGAAACAAATCAGCCGATGTCGATCACAGAATTACGCAGATCATCCAAAATCAGTAAGCTGGTTCACAGGTTCTCTCCATTGCTCAACTATATTCTTCTCACTGACAGAGGGAGCTGAAATGTTACGAAGAAACAATGCAAGTTGATGAATCGATCAAGTGGGAGCTGACAATGAAAAATGAGATAGACTCAGTGTTGTCAAATCATACATGGGAGTTAGCTAAGTTACTAGAGGGGAAGAAGGCATTGTAGAACAAATGGGTCTACCGGATTAAGAAAGAACACGATGGAAGTAAGCGCTACAAAGCAAGGCTGGTTGTGAAGGGATTTCAACAGAAAGAAGGCATTGACTGCATGGAAATCTTCTCTCCCATAGTCAAGTTGGTGACAATCAAAACTGTTCTTGGGCTGGTAGCAAAGGAAGATCTGTATCTTCAACAGATGGACGTGAAAACTGCTTTTCTTCACGGTGATTTAGATGAGGAAATCTACATGAAATAACCTGAGGGATTTGAGGTCAAAGGAAAAGAAAATCTGGTGTGCAAGCTTCAAAAGAGCCTATACGGACTGAAATACGCTCTAAGACAGTGGTATGAGAAATTTGACAGCTTTATGAAGAAAGCCGAGTTCGTAAGGTGTAAAGTAGATCACTGTTGTTACTCAAGAGATTTAAAGACTCCTACATTATACTGCTTCTTTATGTTGACAACATGCTGATCGTAAGAGCAGACCTACATGAGATTGATAGGCTGAAAAAGAAGTTGTTAGAAGAATTTGCAATGAAGGACCTGGGAGCCGCAAAGCAAATCCTTGGGATGAGAATCATCAGAAGTAAGGAGGGCCTCAAGCTCTCACAAGAAGAATACGTGAAGAAGGTTTTCAAGAGGTTCAAGATGGATGATGCCAAGCCAGTTAGTACTCTCTTGGCGGGACACTTTCATTTGTCAAAAGATCAGTCGCCGGTGACCGATGACGAGATGAAGCATATGGACAAGGTACTCTATGCCTCGTCTATTGGCCGTCTTATGTATGCGATGGTATGTACGAGGCCAGACATTGCACATGCAGTTGGAGTTGTTAGCAGGTTTATGAGCAATCAGGGAAAGCAACACTAGGAGGCTGTGAAGTGGATTTTCAAATATTTGAAGGGCAGCTCGAGTTCAGCTTTGTGTTTTCGAAAGTCAGAGGCAGGATTGTAGGGATATGTTGATGCTGACATTGGTGGTGATGTTGATAGTATAAAGAGCACATCCGGATATGTTTAAACCTTCAGAGGTACTGCGATTTGCTAGGTCTCAAAGTTGTAAAATATAGTAGCTCTCTCTAGCTGTGAGGCTGAGTACATTGCCATGACGGAGGCCACGAAGGAGATGATGTGGCTACAATATTTTCTGCGGGAATTGGATCAGGACCACGAGGGGAGTGTGCTATACTGTGATAGCCAGAGTGCCATTCTTTTGGCAAAGGACCCGGTTTACCATGCTCACACGAAGCACATACAGCTTCGGTACCACCTCATCCGATCAGCTTTGTAAGATGAAGTGTTAGTGCTTGAGAAGATCACAGGGAGTCAGAATCCAGCCGACATGCTGACAAAGGTCGTGCCGAATGATAAACTGAAGTTGTGTGCAACTTCAATTGGACTTCTTGGATGAGAATTGGAGTCACCGCTGCAGATGGAGACATATGATTAAAATTAGTCTCCAAGTGGGAGATTGTTGAGTTGTGGAGCCTAATTCACCGCCAACACTATGAAGACCCTACGCAAAAGAATTAGCCGATTGGAATCATCCGATCGTGGGGGGTTGGAATTAGTCGATATAATGTTATTTAGTGGAGGATATTTTGAGAATTTTAGGCTTGTATTATGTTCGACCTAGTTTTCTCTATATATATAAACTAGGGCGTCGTTCTTCTAAGTGTGAAGTGTGGTCGAGTAGCCGACAAAGAGAGAAGAGAGAATTGTAAACTCAAAACTCCATTATAGTAAAATTTGCAGCGGCAAAGTGGACTAGCTCTCGCATTAAGGGTGAACCACTAT
Organism: Anisodus tanguticus; assembly: GCA_034509755.1. Taxonomy (NCBI): domain Eukaryota; kingdom Viridiplantae; phylum Streptophyta; class Magnoliopsida; order Solanales; family Solanaceae; genus Anisodus; species Anisodus tanguticus. The sequence continues at coordinate 40,455,555 of CM067552.1, forward strand.
AAATTTTTGTGTGTTATTTGCTCTTCATTTATTTTACTATTTTCTGATTAGGTAGGATTTGGGACGTCAATCCTAACATTTTCTTCCCCGGGGGGAATTTGGATGTATAGAAATGGTCCCTCCCTTTTCACTATCTGCATTAGAGATATCAGAAGGCTTTTCCTTAATAATATTAGGGGAATTTTGGGTAACCTCAATATCATTTACATTTTCCCCTTCCTCTTTGTAGTTCTCAGTCTCTTCGCACCCTTTTCCTTTTCCTATTGCAGGTTCTTTTTGCTGATCGTTGAACTCAGTTTTTTTTCCATATATTGCATCTTGTGTTTTCTGATCATTTGTAGTCTTCTAGCTTCTCTCCTTTTCAGGTTTCTTTTCTTTCTTCTGATCATCTCCTTAGATCTTTTCTTTTGTACTTTATTGGTCTTTTACTCAGTAGGATTGGTATTCCCTTCTGTTAAGACAGTAGATTCAGCCACATGATTGTCTTCCTTTACATTTGCATTATTTTCATTCTTAGAAGTTACAGCATCAGCAGCTTCTCCATTGTCCACATCTGTAGCCTTGTCAGTAGTTTCCACCTTATCTTGATTAGAAGATTTAGTGGTCGGCTTATTAGCCTTGGCTTGCCTTTGCTGTTCAGAATCCTGACCTCTAACTTCTTTCCCATTAGCAGCTTTGTCCTGTGGGACCTGTCTCTGTTCTTTGTTATTAGCAATGACTCTATTTGAGTTCTTATTGTTGGTGTTTTTATCCTTTCCTCCATCCTTATCCTCTTTGTTTTGGTTGTCCAACCTCTCCTTTTGTAACTTCCTCTTCTCAGCCCATTTGCACTCATCAAGTGAGTGAGCAATTCTTTTGCAATGAGTACAATATTCGGGCATTTGTTCATAGTCAAGCTTCTGGTATAAACCTTTCAAAGGGGAGCTTTCATCTTCTAATTCTATCCAGATCTTGTCCAGCTTAGGTTTCGAAAGATCCATGATAACTCTAGCTTTAGCAAGACCCGGCCTGCTCCTAGTCAAAGTGGCATTGTCCATGGTTTGAGGGATACCAATAGGACCAAATATTTGCTTAAGATAGTCCCAGTGATGACAATGAAAGGCAGACCAGGTAACAAAACCCACACAGGTGCAAAAGGAGCATCTTCATCAGGTTTTAAATCCCGAGTTCATTATTCCAACCACATTTGTTAACCATCTATCTCTACCATCCTTCTAAAGAATACATTTTACAGTCCTCTTCAGTGTTAAACATTAAGAAAACCGTCCTAAAATCAAAAGCCTTATTTTGGACATTTCGTTTGGATGAGTTCCCTTGATTATTTTCATTAATGAAGAGGTTTATATATACAATATACAATTTCTAAATATGAAAAATCACATTCCTACTATAATACTAATATCTTAATTACACTTGAACAAAAATTCTACAAAATATGATAAGTAACCTAAATATTCACAAATATACACGATTTCTATCACACCCGCGCTGTCATAGTGGGCGGTTGTCGTACGCTGAGACTGTCCCTAAAATCTTCAAATAGAACCAAGGGAATACTCTTAGTAAAGATGTCAGCAATTTGGTACCTTGAAGGGACATGTAAGACACATACTTGTCCACGAGCTACATTTTCGCAACAAAGTGAATATTCATCTCTATATGTTTAATGCGTTGATGTTGGACCGGATTCCCAGAGAGATAGAAGGCACTAACATTATCACAGTAGACCAAGGTAGCTTTCTGAATAGGAAAGTGAAGCTCTAATAAAAGATTATGCAGCCAACATGACTCAGACACCACATTTGCTACGCCTCGATACTCGACCTCCGCACTGGATCGCGATAAAACAGCCTGACGTTTTGCCGACCAAGAGACCAAGTTATTACCAAGAAACATACAATAACCAAAAGTTGAACATCTGGTATCTGGACATCCACCCCAATCAGCATATGTATAAGATACGAGAGTAGAGACGGATGATGGATATAAATGCAACTCATAATCAAGTGTGCCCTATATGTATCGTATAATGTGTATTGAGCGCATGCATGTGTTCAATCCCGGATCATGCATAAATAAACACATCTGCTGAACTGCATAAGTAATATCTGGTTTTGTGAATGTATGATACTAAAGAGCTTCTGTAAGACTACGATAGTGGGTGAGATCCTCATATGGTGTGCTGGATGTAGCACTCATCTTCGGTTTGGTATCAACCGGAGTAGAAGAGGACTTACAAGATGACATGCCAGCTCTCTTAATAACCTCAGTCGCATACTTCCTCTGTGATAAAAAATAGACCACCTGCATGACGAGTGACAACTATTCCAAAAAAATAACTCAAGGGCCCCAAGTCTTTCATAGCAAATTCTGAAGTGAGAAGGGTCATGATAGACTTGCGCAAATTATCAGAGGAGGCAGTCAAAATAATATCATTCACATATAACAGAATGTATGCTAGAGAAGTACCACAATGATAGATGAACAAAGAATGATCAGACCTGCTGTGAGAAAACCCAATAATATACACATAATCTGCAAACCTCTTATACCAAGCCCGTAGGGCCTGCTTAAGACCACATAAGGACTTCTTTAGCAAACAGACATGGTGAGGATAATTGGGGTCCTTTAAACCTTAAGGGTTGATGCAGGTATATTGTCTCCTTAAGATCACCGTGTAATAAAGCATTATTTACATCCATATGATGAATGGGCAATGCCTTCGAGAAAGTCAGACTAAGCACAATGCGAATAGTTACCGGTTTGACCACCGAACTAAATGTCTCTCCACAATCTACGCCAATCTGATGTGTTTTGCCATCACCTACTAGACGGGTCTTATGCCTCTCAAAAGAACCATCAAATTTTTTTTTATGAGTAAAAATCCACATAGACCGAATAATATTAACACCAGGTAGACGGGGCACCAAATCCCACGTCTTATTTTCAATAAGAGCATTATATTCGTCAACTATTGCCATTTTTTCAATTCGGGTCATGAAGGGCAGACATTGGGTTACGTGGTAGGGGTGATTTAGTGACATTAGAATTAAGATTAAAATGTCGATTTAGTTTTAAAATACCCTGTTGGATACGCGTAACAGGCCCTTGACTTGAGATAGAATTTGACGAGATTTTGGTAATTATTGGGTTAGTGGTAGACTGGCCAGCAGGCAGTGGGCCTAGTGGCCCAATAGCGGCTGGCTGACGACCCGGAGGAGAATGAAAAAAATTTGGGCCAGAAACTGGGCCAAGATCGCCACTGGGCTGGGTCTCGAAACTGGAATGTGAGGCTGGAACATTGCCGAGATTGTTTGGGCCAGCAGGCAGTGGGCCTGCTGGAAGATTTGACTCTCGGGCCCACTGTTGTAGAATATACGGGGAGGGAGCATCGTCCAAAAAATTATAAGCACTTGACACGGATTTAGACACTTGAGCAAACTGAAATTGGGTTTCATAAAAAATAACATGGAGACTAATTATGATTTTATTAGAAGATAAATCAAAACATTTGTAACCACGATGATTAGACGAAAAACCCAAAAATACACAAGCGGTAGACCGAGCTTGAAGTTTATTAATTGTAGTGGACGAAAAAAGTGGATAGCACAAGCACCCTAAGATGAGAATACAATGGAACTTTATTGTAAAGAAATTTAAGTGGGGATTGATATGCTAAACCATTGTTAGGGATAATATTAAGGAGGTAGGTCGCCATTTGTAACACATGATGCCAAAAAAAATGGGGGTAATGAAGCATGGGCTAGCAAGGTTCAGAAAATATTATTAATGGTACGAATTTTTCTTTCGGCCTTCCCATTTTGCGAGGACGTATGAGGACAAGAAAACCAAAAAAATATGCCATGAGTGTCACAAAATTCCTGAAATGACCCATTATCATATTCCCTACCATTATCACATTGAATGTTTTTAATTTCTCGTGCAAATTGGGTACGGATGAAAGCTCTAAATTTTAAGAATGTGGAAAAAACTTGAGATTTTTTAGAAAAGGAAATGTCCACAAAAAATTAGAATAATCATCAATAAATAAAACATAATAACGATGGCCCAAAGAACTCAAAACTGGATATGTCCATAAATCACTATGAATAATGTCAAAAGGCATCAACGTACTAGAAGTAGAGGCGACAAGAGGTAATCTAACATATTTCCCTAGAGGACAAATATGATTACTACGCGCACTCATACAATCAATGAAATTATTATTTTTAAGAGAAGAAATAATAGACGACCCCGGATGACCCAAACATGCATGCCACAAGGAAGGAGCAAGAGCGACAAACGTGGAATGTGTGGCTTGACTCGTGGAAATGGTGGTGGTGATTGGATAAAGCTCTCCCCGACTATTACACCTCATTAGAGGTATCCTAGTGTTGAAATCCTTTACAGAAAATCCAAAAGGGTCAAAGTTAGTAGAAACCCAATTATAAGTTGTGAATTTCAGACAGACACCAAATTTTTAATTAAGGGGCATAAATGACATTCTTGAGGATGAGAGGTGGATGTGGGGGGGGGGGGGACAAATTTGTGTGACCATTACCACGAATTGGATTTGAATTGCCATTACCAACAATTATGCCATGATTTTTGCTCAAATTGAAATAAGATGAGAGATTACCTTGCGCGGACGTCATATGAGAAGTGGCTCCGGTGTCTATGTACCAATTTGTGTTCGAGAGATTTAATCCAAGTGTATGCATCGCGGCCTCGATATCTGTAGGTGTCGGAACTGCTGCTGGGCCACCAGGCGTGAAGGCCTGCTAACAAGGCCCAATAGCGGTACCGACCGGGACCGAAACCGCTCGTGTGGATTTGGCCTCTACCGGCTGGCCCAATTCGCTAGGTAAACTGATGGAACTGGCTTCGAATTGGGCCTTTGTTGGCTGGCCTAATTCGCTGGGTAAACTTCTATAACTGGAAAGGAGTAACTGGGCCAGTTGGGCCCGCTGTCGGGGTAATCGGCCGGCGACTGCGTTGGCTTATCGCCGGTGCCATCGCCATGGCCCCAAGCTGCGGTTGCCCCTGCCGGCTGCCACCATGACCACTGCTGCTGCCACCGTTGCCGTTGCGGCTGCCGCCTTTGTCGTCCCCACAGCCGCCGCCTTTTTCGTCGGACTTCTAATTTTGACCATATTTTCCACCATATGTTGTTCCAATTTGGAGTGGAATTAGCCAGAGATGATGGAGAGTAGGAATTTTGTGGAGAGGCCGCCATCATAGCGGAAGTTTCTCCAATTGCATCATTTTTAGCCAACCCTGCCTCTTCAAGGGTAAGCATAGACCGGACTTGATAAAACGGAGGAAGAGGGATACTTTGACGAAAAAGAGTCCCAACACCATTAGAGGCCTCAGATAGGTCGGCAACCATCTGAAGAACAAAATGATCATTCGTGATGGGCGCACCAACAATCCTGAGTTGATCCGCCAATTCTTTCAGCCTTTTATAATAAGCTGAGACATTCGGAAAACCCGCCATAGTGACATGGAAGAATTCCTTCTCAAGAGTGACGAGAAATTTTATTTATCTTGGAATATATCACGCACCCTATTCCAAGTGTCCATCGTCGTGGCGTCGAGTTCAATAATCATCGGCAAAAGGACCGTAAAGATAGTGGAATATATCCACTGGAGTACGGTAGCATCAAGAGTAGTCCATAACACAGGGTCATCATTGGCGGTAGGAACCTTCTCCTTGCCTGTATCGCGGGGATGATGTGGTGAAGGACTAGATGCAAGGGTGCGTGAAATTTAAATAATTCTACCCACATCGTGTATTGGACGTTTTCCATCTCAAGAACGATAGAGATGTGGTTCTTGATGTTGGAGACGGTAAGGGCAGGATAAAACGTGTTCTTTGAGGTAGACATAATGAAATAACAAGGAGAGAAATAGGGATTAGGAAGAGACTTTGGGAAGAGAGGAAAATTTTTAGAAGAAAAAGGTGTCAAAATCGCGGATTTCGAGGGTGCTAGGAGGCAGAATGTAGTTGGGAGAAGGAAATTTTGCCCTACACTTCTGATACCATGTAAAAGAATAATCCCTTGATTATTTTCATTAATGAAGAGGTCTATATATACAATATACAATCTCTAAGTATGGAAAATTATATTCCTACTATAATATAATATCCTAATTACACTTGTACAAAAATTCTACAAAATATGGTAAGTAACCTAAATATTCACAAATATACACTGTTTCTATCATTACCTACTAACGTCAATCTGCAGTGATTTGCCATAACACCATATTATTTCTTGAAGTTGAACATCACCGCTGGAACTTCATTGTGAGAGGTGACTGCATAGATTTATTTTGATGAAATTAATTTCATGGGTGGGATCGCTTCCGTCATTGGTGGAGCAATCTGCTCCAGACGCGCCAGAATCTGACTGTTCGGAGTAACCATAGGGAGACGCGTCGACACAAATCACCCAAGTTAGAGCATATCGTTAATTAATATGACCGTTTGTACGGAGAGAGTTTTTAGAATCTAGATGATAATGGAGTATCTCTTGCAACTATACCTTAAATAGGGTTGTCCAACGGGGCGGGTCCCGGCGGGAGGGCGGGGGGAGGGTCGGGATGCGGGTTTCGGCAGGCCAAGCGAGCCAGGATAGGCGGGACGGGAAGAGGTTCCGTCCCACATCCCGCCGGAAGAGGGGCCAGGATTTAAGGGGACGGGTCGGTATCGGGATTTGGGGTTTTTTTTGCCACTTAATTTTTAAAAATAATATATATAAATACTTCAATAATTGAACAAAATAGTGTAATAAAAACATCTCAAGGTTATTTTTATGCCTCTTAGATTATTTAATAGAAATAAGATATTTTTGTAATACAATTTAAAAATTACAACTTTGTGGTATTGTTCAAAAGTTGCAAATTACATAGTAAAATTGCAATTAAAAAAATTACATAGTTAACTATACTTTTTCTAATTTCCTCACAATGTCTTGAGGATCTTCGGTTGGAATTGGAATTTGTAGGTCAAATTGTTCGATGTCGCTTCCTGTTCCCTTGGACAAGATTTTGTTGTAGTTGTTGTCTTCTTCTTCGTTAATCTCCGGTTGACTGCACCTTCTACGCTTCGATCGAATCCAATCTCTGAATAGAACTGCAATCTCCAATGTGTCTCCCGCCAATGAATGTCTGTGCTCTCCTATTTCAAATCTTCTAGCAGAAAAAGCACTTTCAGACGTTGTTGATGACGCTTGAATGTTCAACACATCTCGGGTCATCTTTCCTAGTGTCAGAAATGTATTCTCATCCTGCCTCCAGTATTTCAGCAAGTCTTTATGTCCTTCATCATTGACAATTTTTTTCTACGGTACAACACCCTGCAAAACATAAACATCAAATTCGCTAACTTGTGAAGAAGTTGAACCACTAAATATTTTATTTCTAAGGCCTTGAATATTAGCAACAGAAATTGCATGTGTTTTTATATGGTTGCAGCAAAGTAGTAGAAGATGGTACAGAAGCCGGTTGATTATTTGCACTTCGTTGTTGGTAATACATATATACTTGTTTGCATTTAGTGTGTATGCTTGACGTAACTTCTTCTTTAGTTGGTTTGTGAGTTGGTTCTTCAGTTGGGTCTGTTGAAAGTACTTTTATACAATCATAAATTGTTTCTATTAGTGTTTTATAACCGTCTACTTTAATATTCGGATTTAATACCGCACCAATAATATAAATAGTGGGAATAAGAAAAAAGTTTTTTTAATTTTTTTAACATTTTTCAATAGATGTCTTATAAGTTGGTTTTTGCATATATTCATTAAGTAACAAAAATATTAGAGCTATATAAAATAACATATTTGAAATAGTAGGATAATAAATACCGAAAAATTCTTTAGTAGCTAGAAAAAAATTCTCTAGAAATCCATTAAGTTCTAAAAAAAATCCCAATAATTATCAACAAGCATATCCCTTGGATTTTTATTATGGGCGTTAAATAATAAAGTTATAGGTTGTCTATAATTGTAAGCAACAAGTAGTTGCTCATATAGATAATTCCACCTAGTCGAAACTTCTTCTGCATTTTTTTATAAAGTAATCCACAATCGTGACAAAAAAAAATTATACTCTTTGCGTCTTTGTATTTTATTACCTTTAAAAATAAATTTATAGCAAATTATATTTTATCAAGAATGCATTCAAAAAAATTTAGGCCATCCTTTACAACTAGGTTATAAATATGGCACACACATCTTATATGAAAATGATCAGGAAAACATGGAGTTAATCAAACTTTTAAAAGTCTTATAGCATAATCATTAGAAGTAACATTATCTAATGTAATAGTCATAATTTTATCATTTATTCCATTATAATCACAAATTTCATTAATATTTTATGCAATAAAACTTTCAGCGATCAATATATCTATATGTTAAAATACGTCTTTGCATAGACCAATTTTGATCTATCCAATGACATGTTACCGTTAAATAATCATTACTGTTAGTACTACGACCTATGTCAGAAGTGATAGTCACTTTGCCACTAAATGATACAATGCATAACGTAAATATTGTTGATATTCACTTGCAAATTTAAAAACATCCCTTCTAACAGTTGATCTAGGAAAATCATTAAAAGCAGGATTATATGTTTCTCAAATGTAATGAATAAAACCAAGAGAGGAAAAAAATGAAAAAGGCAAACCCTCCACCGCAACTAATTTTGCTATATTTTGCCTATTTGTTTTATCATATTTAAGACCAAAAATTCCCCCCGTCATCGGGTTAATTTGACCGTGTACTTGGTCGGGGACACTATGTGAACCTTGTCCCGACTCAGCTGGCACACCCGATTTTTTAGCCTGGTATTGATTCCACCTAGTTGTGTGCTCGCCTTGTACATGTCTCAATAAACCTCCCGTCCCACCTTGACCTTTTCCGGTTTTAAATTTATAAACATTTTTACAAATTTTACATCTAGCTAGTTAATTCTCTTGGTCCCTATCAAAAAAATGTCATGCAGCTGATTTTAATTTTCATTGTGTGGGGCCTCGACTCATACTAGGGGGAATAGGAGGCATTCCAGATTTAGTTTGAGACTCAGTCTGAGCCTGAGGTTGAGGTGCACTAGTGAGTGTGTCATCTAGATTATCGTCTAAATTAAAGTTTGGTTCATCTACCTCATCATCTAATGATATATCATTAAAAAAAGCAGTTTCATCTATATTAGTGAAATCAATTAAATAATCGGGACTAGGAATAGGATTACTAGAAGAAGTACCCTTGCCCTTGTTACCCCTACTGGAAGAAGCACCCTTACCCTTAAACATACCTCTTAATCCTTCCATTTTAATTATGCAAATAAATAATTAAAGATAATAAAATTAAGTGCGATAATTAAAATAAAGTATGAATAATAATTTAAAGAAGGAACGAAGGTACCAAACGCCGACGTAATGTCGTCGTGTAATCGATGTTGAAAATTAAAACTTTGCTCGATGGATAATCCTCAAGCTAGTTGCCAACTTCACTCCCAATTTTTTAACTTTGATATAAATGAGCAAAAAATATATATATATTTAGTAGGCAATGTAGAATTGTAGAGATTGTAGGAAGATTTGTGAGAAAAATGAAGAGGAAAATGAGATATTTATAGTTGAGAAATAGGATTAAAGTGTAAATATATTAACTTAGGGGTTAAAATAAATATTAAGGGGGTAAGGGGGTTATGAGGTGGGGGATGGCCGTTATAGCCGTTGCACAATGGCCAAAATCTAAATTTAATCGTTGTTGCAACGGTGATTTTTGCAAAGGGGGAGGGGGGGACCGGCGGGGCGTGACGGGACGGGGTAGGGATGGGGCGGGTTGGGTTGGGCGGGACGATCCTAAGTCCCATCCCGAGTTTGAACCCCGACACCAACAATTTTAATTATGGGGGATCGGGATGGACAGCCCTACCTTAAACTAGTTTGGACCACCTTTTAAGTAGTACTTGTTCTTTTGCTTACACCATTTCTTTAAATTTTATGTGTCTTACAATTCTTGCGAGAGCTGGAGAAGCGTCTACGGGTAAAGCACCATATCCATATAACTGCTTGCCACCTACGCTCCGCCATCCATTCCAGCCGGTAATGTGTGGAAGAGGGTAAGATTTCTATGTGGATAGGGCGTATCAACACCTTTTGCATCTTTTCATTTGAAAGGAAATATAGTGGAATAATATAGTGTTGGGTCCTGAGGACCAGGATGGCCGAATGACGGGGAAGTTAACAGTACCCGACGACATTCAGGGATGGATGTAGACCCATCGGGCAGGGATAATCATTCCGGTCCTGGGAAAGTGGCGACCATTCTCAAGAACGAAAAAGACTGAGCTGAGGGTAAACGAAAAGAAGGCAAGCTATCTGATGAATTTGTTGAAAATGCCAATGCCGCATCACCACAACCACCTTTCTGAACACCTGGCCTCTTGACTAAAATTTAAATGAAAATTTTGAATTTTATAGCATTAAACTAAAATATATAAAATATAAAATACATTTAAATCTTATGATCATAAACATGTCATTTGAGATCTAAATATTAAAAAGACTAAAATATAGAATGTGAGATTTTAAAACAGACTAAAAGAAATAATCCCCTAGATTATTTTCATTAATTGAAAGGTATTTATACAAGTTACAAAATAGGAGAATCCTATTCCTATTCTACTCCTAAAACCTTATTCTACCATAATTCTAACTATACAATTATGGTAAGTGTATAATTCTAATTTAGGTAACCTTTACACTACAATATACCAACAATATACATTCCATAAATACAACACTAATTCTGTCCATGATGGGTCAAGCCCTTTGAGAGATGGGTTGATGCCACTGCCAAGATGGGCTGAAGCCCACAGTCAATACCATTTGCCCGTGATATACACTTCTGTATATTGAGTGTATATCACGGGTATATTGCTTAGTTTAACACACACCCGCAGTCATAGCGGACGGTCTTCAAACGCTGAGATTGTCCCTAAAATCATCAAAGAGTACCGAGGGAAGACCCTTTGTAAAGATGTCTGCAACTTGATAACTTGACGGGACATGACACACGTGTACCTGTCCCCGAGCAACCTTTTCACGGACAAAGTGAATGTCCATCTCGGTATGCTTAGTGCGTTGGTGTTGAACCGGATTACCTGACAGGTAGATGGCACTAATATTATCACAATATACTAAGGTTGCCTTCTGAATGGGACAATGAAGCTCTAAAAGCAAGTTACGTAACCAACATGATTCTGAGACCACATTAGCTACCCCTCGATATTCCGCCTCGGCACTTGAGTGGAATAGAGTCGCCTGACGCTTCGCAGACCAGGAGACCAAGTTGTTGCCAAGAAATATACAATAGCCAGACGTAGACCGTCTGGTGTCTGGACAGCCACCCCAATCAGCGTCCATATACGAGACAAGTGTAGACGTCGAGGAAGGATACAAATGCAACCCATAGTCCAGTGTACCCTGAATATACCGAATGATGCGTTTGATTGCATTCATGTGCTCAACTCTGGGATCATGCATAAATAAACACACCTGCTGAACAACATACGTAATATCCGGTCTGGTAAATGTAAGATACTGAAGGGCCCCTGCAAGACTGCGATAGCGGGTCAGATCCTCGTAAGGGACGCCGACCGCGGCACCAAGCTTGGGCTTAGTATCAACTAGAGTGGAAGTGGACTTACAGGATGACATCCCAGCCCTCTCGATGATCTCAGCTGCATACATTTTTTTAGACAAGAACAAACCATCTGAATGACGCTTGACTGCAATCCTCAAAAAATAACTCAAGGGCCCTAAGTCTTTCATAGCAAACTCAAAGCTGAGTATGGTCATGATAGACTGACGTAAGGCATCGAAAGAGGCCGTTAAAATGATATCATCCACATACAACAGAATGTAGGCCAAAGACGAACCATGACTGTAGATGAACAAGAAATTATCTGACCTGATGTGAGTGAACCCAATTGTCGAAACATAGTCAGCAAACCTTGTATACCAGGCCCGTAGTGACTGCTTAAGCCCATACAGGGACTTCTTCAACAAACAGACATGATGAGGATGGTAGGGATCTCTGAACCCCAACGGGTGATGCATATATATTGTTTCCTTGAGATCACCATGTAGGAAAGCATTCTTGACATCTAACTGATGAATAGGCCATGCTTAAAAAGAGCCAGACTAAGTACAGTGCGAATGGTAGCCAGCTTGACCACCGGACTAAACGTCTCCCCACAATCTATCCCAACCTGCTGAGTCTTACCATCACCCACAAGCCGCGCCTTCTGTCGAGCAAAAGACCCATCTGAATTCTCCTTATGAGCAAAAATCCACATAGACCTGATAATATTAATACCAGATGGATGGGCACCAACTCCCACGTCTTATTATCAATAAGAGCATTATATTCATCAGTCATAACAATTTTCCAATTCGGTTCGTTTAAGGCAGACACAGGATTACGGGGCAAGGGGGATTTAGAGACATCAGAATGTAAATTAAATTGTCTTTTTGGTGTAAAAATATCTCGCTGACTTCGAGTGACCGGTCTATCACTCGAGGAAGTGTGGAGTGGATTTTGGGAATTTGCTGGGCTCGGAACGGACTGGCCAGCAGGCAGTGGGCCTGCTAGCCCAATTCTGGAAGCAGTCACAGCGTCGAAAATAGTAGCAGGAACTGGACCAGTTCCAGTGTTGGGCTGGACTGGCCCAATCACTGAAATTGGTGGTGAGAAGAGCGCGCGATCTTGACCGAGACGGGCACCCGGCGGGCGATGGGCCCGGAGAGTTTTGCGTGGGGGAGATGTCTGAAAAATGCCGAATAATATATGGGGATATTTGGTCATCCAAAAAATTATACGAACTAGGCTCGAGAGTATGAACTTTCGTAAAAGAAAATTGGGTTTCATAAAAAATGACATGGTGATTAATTATGATTTTCTTGGAGGATAAATCAAAGCATTTGTAACCACGATGATTAGACGGATAACCCAAAAACACACACGGAGTAGACCGAGCCTGAAGTTTGTTAATTGTGGTGGATGGGAATAACGGATAACACAAGCACCAAAAAACCCAAAGATGAGAATAAGAAGGGTTCTTATTATATAAGATTTGGAGGGGGGAAGAATATGTCAGACCTTTGGAAGGAATTATGTTAAGGAGATATGTGGCCATTTGTAGAGCATGATGCCAAAAATATGGGGGTATGGAAGCATGAATTAAGAGAGTTCAGAAAATGTTATTTATGGAACGAATTTTGTGTTCGGCTTTCCCATTTTGTGAAGATGTATGAGGACACGAAAAATGACAATTGATCACATTATTAGCACAGAACTCCTAAAACTCCCTATTGTCATACTCTTTCCCATTATCACATTGAATATTTTTTATTTCTCTTTCGAATTGGGTACAAATGAACGCTCTAAATTTTATGAAAACTGAAAACACTTGAGATTTATTTGCAATTGGAAACGTCCACAAAAATTTAGAATAATCATCTAAAAAGAGAACATAATATCGATGACCCAATGAACTAAGAACATGAGACGTCCATAGGTCGCTATGAATAATATCAAAAGGCATTGAAGTATGAGAATTTGAGTCTACAACTGGCAACTTAATAATTTTTCCTAATGAACAAGATTGACAAATTGGAGTACGACTCGTACCCTTACAAGAAATAAAACTATTTTTATCTAAAACTGATAAAATAGAGGATCCCGGATGACCAAGCCGAGCATGCCACAAGAAAGGAGAAATGGCTGCAAAGGCTGATGGCAAAGCTTGACTCAATGGAGTGAAACCGGGCGTGATAGGATAAAGATCCCCCCTATTATCACACCTCATGAGATGACTCCCCGTCTTGAAATCCTTCACAGGGAAACCAAACAGATCAAATTCAACAGAAACGGAATTGTCAGTGGTGAACTTTCGGACATACACTAAATTTTTAATCAATTTGGGGGCATGTAAAGTATTTTTCAAGATAAGGGGTGTATTTGGGGGGGAGATAACGTTTTCTGACCATAATCCTGAATTGGAATAGAGTTGCCATTACCAACAATTATACCCCGGGGGTTGTTCAAATTGGAATAAGATGAGAGAGTACCTGAATCAGAAGTCATGTGGGTAGTGACACCGGTGTCCATATACCAATTTAGGTCCGGTTGAGTCAACCCCAATGTGTGCATCGCGGCCTTGATATCTGTTTGAGTGGGGCCTGCTGCATGGTGAGCTTGTGGAGGTCGGGGTCCAAGTATTCCTGGAATTTGCTGGACTGGGCCGAAGCTGCTGGAACTGGCATTACTAGGCCAGTGGGCAGTGGGTCGTGACTGCTGATTGTTGGGCCTGAAATTGGACTGCCCAGCCCACTGTCTACTGGATCCAGTGACTGGAAAATAGGGGTTATTGGCCCACAGCCCATTGCCCCAGCCCCACTGCTGGGACCAGTAGGGAGGGCCCACCGCCGCCCGCACGACCACCGCTGCCGCGTTTGCCCCCGCGGTTTTTGTTATTATTCTTGCGATTATTTTTGCCGCCATCATGGGTACAGTTTTGGCCCGAATTATCAACAAAACCTGAAGAATTTGTGGAGGACGCCATTAGGATGACGGGGCTTGCTCCGGCAGCCGCCTTTTTTGCCAAACCGGCTTCTTCCAAAGTAAGCATGAAGCGGGCTTGATAAAAAGCGGGAAGTGGGTTGCTTTGACGAAGGAGAGTCCCAACGCCGTTATAGGCCTCAGAAAGACCAGCAACCAGTTGTAGAACCAGACGATTATTTGTTACAGGTGAGCCAACGTTACGGAGTTGGTCCGCCAACTCCTTGAGTTTCTTACAATATGCAGACACGTTTGGAAATTCTTCCATGCGAACTAGAGAGAATTCCTACTCGAGTGTGACAACACGTGAATGTTGGTTATCTTGGAATATGTCACGCAATCTATTCCAGGTAGCTATAGCCGTGGTATCCGACTCAATAATCGTCTGTAAGAGGTCAACCGAAATAGTGGAATAGATCTACCGGAGGACGATAGCATCAATAGTAATCCATAACTGAGGATCCTCCGCGGGAAGAGGTGTAGCGGGAGGAATTATGTGATGGATAACTTGATGGGAGATAGCGTGAATTTTAAACAATTCTGCCCACGTCGCATATTGGACGTTTTCCATCTCAAGCAGAATAGGGATATTGTTCTTGACGTTAGAAACCATGAGGGCAGGATGAAAATTGTTCTTAGACATATTGAAAGAACAAAGAATGAGGGGAAATTTGGGAATAGTAAAAGAGATTTTGAGAGCGGAAGACGAATTTGGGAAGAGAAAACCCGAGGGGGGGTTTCGGCCGAGGTGTACAAAATTTTGGGAGAGAAAATTTTGTTAGACCTAGTCGCTTTGATACCATGAAAGAAATAATCCCATTGATTGTTTTCATTAATTGAAATGTATTTATACAA